>WWNC01000001.1:3440000-3457500 GCA_011125475.1 Melanerpes aurifrons
CTGAAGGAGCTGGGGTTGGTCTGTCTGGAGAAGAGGATGCTGAGGAGAGACCTCATTGCTCTCTACAGCTACCTGAAAGGAGGTTGGAGCGAGGAGGGGGCCGCCTCATCTCCTTGATGATAAGTGACAGGATCAGAGGAAATGGTTACAAACTGTGACAGGGGAGGTTCAGGCTGGATGCTGGGAAATATTTCCTCACTGAAAGCCTTCTCAAACATTGGAATAGTCTGCCCAGGGCAGTGCTGGAGTTACCTTCCTCTCTGGGCTGCATCCCTGGAAAATGGGAGATGTATGTTTGTGTCCTTGGGTAAGGGGCCCTGCATTTCAGTTCTTCTGCATCCTCAGAAAGTGCTCTGGGTTTTGCATTAAGGTAGTAATAACATAACATCATCTTTGTCTTCATCTGTAGTGTTTAAGGGCAGTTCTTTTTGGTCTTTCTTTATTTTCCTTTGTTTTTTTCTTTTATTTCCCCCTTTTTTCATCATTCCTCATATAAAAACACTGGCATGTCTTCACTCCTTGACTGTGACTTTCCATCTGACTTAGGGTCTGCCTTCAGCCCAAAAATTGACTGAGTTTAAGACAATGTGGTGCATTTCACTGTTTGCAGTGGGCTGGTTTAGAAAGCTATGCATTCACTGTGCCAGCTGTTGGAAGTCCCAGGTAAGTTTATAATTCAGAGCTATGAGTTTAACACCAAAAACAGAGCTTGAAGTCTTGCTGTGTAGATCTGTGACAATTTTGGTTTAGTTCCTCAATAGCAAATGGCCTTTAAAAATAATCTCCGATGACATTTTCCCATAGCTAAGAGAATGTTTTTCTTTACCATGAGGATGGTGGAACACTGGAAAAGGTTGCCCAAGGAGGTGGTTGGGTCTTCATCCCTGGAGATATTCAAGGTGAGGCTTGACAGGGCTGTGAGCACCTTGATCTAGTTGAGGATGCCCCTGCTGACTGCTTGGGGATTGCACTAGATGACCTTTGGAGGTCCCTTCCAAGCCAGACCATTCTGTGATTTTGATTTCTATCTCATGCTAGCAGTCAGAGCTCAACAGAAGTTACTTATATTTACCCATAAATCAAACAGTGTTCTACTAAAGCTTTAAGCCTCACAGCTTATTATTGGCAGCTGTGAGTGCTTACAAGTGCAGGCAGCTGGCCTGCCATTTATCACCTTTCTGGGAATGTGCTGTTATTGTACTAAGTCTCTGGGCAGTTACATGTGGGTTTACCTCCTCTTGTGGGAAAAGTCCCATTGAGTTCTCATATACTTGAAGAGCTTAATGTATGGGTGAAAAGCCTGAAATATTGATACCAATGAAAAAACTCTGACATTCAGTAATGAAGATGAATTGTAACCTACTGATCATAGAGGCATAGACTCAGAGAATGGTTTGGGTTGGAAGGGACATCCATATAGTCCAACTGCCACTGCAGTCAGCAGGGACATCCTCCACTAGATCAGGCTGCACAGAGCTTTGAGCCTCACCTTGAATAGTTCCAGGGATGGAGCTTCAACTACCTCTTCAGGCAACCTCTTCTGGTGTTCCACAACCCTCATGGTGCAGAACTTGTTCCTAACCTCTAATCTAAATCTGCTCTTCTCTTACTTCAAACCATTGCCTCTTCTCTTATCACTGGAGGCTTTTGTAAACAGTCCCTCTGCAGCCTTCTTGTAGCCCCTTCAGGCACTGGCAGGCTGCTGTTAGGTCTCCCCAGAGCCTTTTCTTCTCCAGTCTGAATAACCCTAGCTCCCTCAGCCTGTCCTTATAGCAGAGGTATTACAGCCCCCAAGTAATTTTCATGGCTCTCCTTTGGACTCACTCCCTCAGGTCCATGTCCTTCCTCTGTTGAGGGCTCTGGAGCTGGATGCAGTACTCCAGGTGAGGCCTCCTCAGAGCAAAGTGACAGAATCAATTCTGTCCATCTGCTGGCCATGCTCTTTTTGATGCAGCCTGGGATGCCATTGGCTTTCTGGGCTGGAAGTGCACATTGCTGGCTCATATCCAGCCTCTCTGAGCAGCCCATTCCATGGAACTATTTGTTCCCTCGATTTAATGTGCATTTCATACTTTCCAAGCAACTGAACATGTGCAATGCATGAGTGAGTGTGTGCTGCTGGTCCTGTTTTCAGCTCTCCAGAGTCTTGCCTTGATTTTTCCATACAGAATCCCCTGGAACTGGAGAAGTTTATTTAAATAAAAATGTCTATTTCTCAAATGTTTGGGGGTTTTGTTTGTTTTGTTTCTGGTTGGTTGGGTTTTTTTTGGGAGCAACCTATGGGCTTTTTTCATCTAGCTCCCATCAAGTCCAAAAAATGCTTCATCATTTGGGACTTTGTTTGATGTGAAAGGGGAGAACCTCTTTGGAGATACCCCTGTAACCAAAGGTCATAAAGAGCAAGTTGTCTTCCAAGTCATTCCAAACCAATTCCAAAAGAAGAAAATAAAATAGAATAGAATAAACCAGCTTGGAAGAGACCTTCAAGATCATCATGATCATGAGATTAAACACATCCATGTGCCAGGTTCTGCACATTGGCCACAGCAACCCCATGCAGTGCTACAGGCTGGGGTCAGAGTGGCTGAGAGCAGCCAGGCAGAGAGGGACCTGGGGGTGCTGGTTGATGGTAGGCTGAACATGAGCCTGCAGTGTGCCCAGGCAGCCAAGAGGGCCAATGGCATCCTGGCCTGCATCAGGAACAGTGTGGCCAGCAGGAGCAGGGAGGTCACTCTGCCCCTGTACACTGCACTGGTTAGGCCACACCTCGAGTCCTGTGTCCAGTTCTGGGCCCCTCAGTTTAGGAAGGAGGTTGACTTGCTGGAAGGTGTCCAGAGAAGGGCAACAAAGTTGGTGAGGGGTTTGGAACACAGCCCTGTGAGGAGAGACTGAGGGAGCTGGGGTTGCTTAGCCTGGAGAGGAGGAGACTCAGGGGTGACCTTATTGCTCTCTACAACTACCCAAAGGGAGGTTGTAGACAGGTGGATGTTGGTCTCTTCTCCCAGGCAGCCAGTACCAGAACAAAAGGACACAGTCTCAGGCTGTGCCAGGGGAGGTTTAGGCTGGAGGTTAGGAAGAAGTTCTATACAGAAGGAGTGATTGCCCATTGGAATGTGCTGCCCAGGGAGGTGGTGGAGTCACCATCGCTGGAGGTGTTCAGGAGGAGACTTGCTGGGGTGCTTGGTGCCATGGGTTAGCTGTTTGGGTGGGTTGGATTGGTTGATGGGTTGGACGTGATGATCTTGAAGGTCTCTTCCAACCTGGTCTGGTCTATTCTATCATGTCCCATCTATTATCCAACCCACCTAATCAACTAAGCCATGCAACCAAAATCTTTCCGCATCATGGTTTGAGGTCCAGCTGAAGCTCTTCAGCAACCTCTGATCCTTGAGGTCCCTTCCAACCTTAACAATTCTTTGCTTCTTTGCTGTCAGTGATATGCAGACCTTAGTAGCATGCTCATTTTGGTACCTTCTACCCAAATGCCCATCTTTACCATCAACACTATAGCAGCAACCCTGCCTCTTAGTGTATTTTGGACACATTTACAATCTTTGGGCCGTTAACTGACCAATGATTTTCTTCCATAATGTACCAAGAAGGGGAAATCATCACTGCAACCTATAAACCTCACCACTATCTGCTTGCTAATCCCACTGTTCCAAGGGAGTACTAGTGTTTCTGCTCCCAGGAGAAGCTTCATCTCCTAGGTTCTTGAAGGTGTTCTGTTGCCAAAGAACCATTTGGGATTTTTGCTTTAAGCTTAAAAAGAATGGAGAGGAAAACAACTGTGTAAGAAAACAACCCAGCACAATCTCATCCCAATCTTATCCTACAGCATTATGGGGTGTCCCTGCCCATGGCAGGGGGGTTGGAACTAGATGATCCTTGTGGTCCCTTCCAACCCTGACTGATACTATGATTATCAGCCTAAGCAAGGTGCCCAGTTCTGTCCTTGGCAGAGATCTGTGTTCCTGACCTATGAATCAACAATAATTACTGCAAGGCAGTGAATGAGAGGATTATTTTGTTTCACCATGGTCTTCAAATGAATATTTTGAGGCCATTCCCAGTGCTGTTGCTTCATAGGACCAGCCCTATAATCAAACACATAGGATTAAGATTGTTTTAAGAGAGGAAGAATGACACCTTCGGCTGTTAGAATGACTGGTTTACAGAAAGATTTAGCTTTCTAATCACCAGCAATAAATGCTACACCCAGAAACTCTCACTGACAAAAGGGCTTTAGAATCCCTGAGATTTAACATCCAAGCAGTGGTGAAGCCAGAAACAACAAAAGGCACAGTTGCAGTAACCATGAACCATGAGAACTGTGTAAATGAGGCTGACACTGATATCAAAAGCTCCCAAAGAGAGCGTTCAAAGAGATCACAAGTTCATTTCCTTTTCAGATTGAAGAGTAGCCACTCAAACTTGCAACTCCTCCTCTTCCTCTGTTTTCCTCTGCAATATTTACTAGCTCCCACAAACAAGGGAGCCTTGGCAGCTCTGCTAGCATAGGCTCCATCTGCTACTACTCCATTTGAAAAAGGGTTTCCAAACAATTGTGCTATGATATTAGGGTATATCTGGCATACACAGGTGAAAATGGTGTAGAGTCATGGGATTATTCAGGTGGGAAAAGACCTTGGAGATGATCAGGTCCAACCTTTAAGCCTGCTCTACCAAGTTTAGAATAGAATTGAATAGAATAAACCAAACCAGGTTGGAAAAGACCTTCAGGATCATCGCGTCCAACCCATCAACCAATCCAACCCACCTAAACAACTAACCCATGGCACCAAGCACCCCAGCAAGTCTCCTCCTGAACACCTCCAATGACACCGACTCCACCACCTCCTTGGGCAGCCCATCCCAATGGGCAATCACTCTCTCTGTATAGAACTTCTTCCTAACATCCAACCTGAACCTCCCGTGGCGCAGCCTGAGACTGTGTCCTCCTGTTCTGTTCATCGTTAAATCATATGGCTAAGCGCCTTTAAACACATCCAAGGATGGTGATGCCGCCACCTCCCTGGGCAGCCTGTTCCAATGCTTGACCACTCTTGCAGTGACAAAATGTTTCCTAATGTCCAGCCTAAACCTCCCCTGGTGCAGCTTCAGGCCATTCCCTCTTGTTCTATCACTAATCACTCTGTGCAATGAGACCAGCGCCAATCTCTCTCTGTTGTCCTTTCAGGTAGTTGTAGAGGGCAATAAAGTCTCCTCTCATCTTCCTCTTCCTCAGACTAAACACTCCCATTTCCCTCAGCTGCTCTTCACCAGACTCATTCTCTAAGCCCTTCAGCAGCTTGCTTGCTCTTCTCTGCACCTGTTCCAGCCCCTCATGGTCTGTCTTGTGTTGAGGTGCCCGAAACTGAACCTGGTACTCGAGGTGTGACCTCATGTGGCAGCTTTAGGCTATGCCTTTACAAATTAGCTGCAGATTTCGAGCAGAGAAGTGGAGAAATATAAATCATTCACTCTTGGGTGTGAAAGGGAAAACAAAAGATTATTCTAAACGAATGTCATTGGCCAGAATGTGTGGGATGGATGCAGATGGACCCTAACATCTCACACATCTTTACTTCCTTTCTCATTCTTTTTCTTTTCTCCTCTGCTTCTAGCTGCTTTGGCTGTTCTGCTGGAGAGATAGCGCTGGCCTTGCACATCAAAATGCTAACATTGCTGCTTTGAACTAACATTCCTCCTAACAGCTTCTCTTTTCCTCTATTGCAGGGGAAAGGAGGTGGTTCTGGGGGGAGCGGAGCAGCTTCCCTGGTTGTTTTGACCAGGGGGGTTTCTGTGCTGTTTTCTGGTTGTAAATCCCTGTGTAACATTGTAATTCCTGTATATTTTGTTCACATTCATTGCACTCCCTTGTAGAGTGTAGTTTTGGCTTTGTAAATACAGCTTCCATTTGCTTCCAACTGAGCTGGTTGTGCTTAGTTAATGTGAGTGGGAAACTTTAACCCACCACACCTCACCACTGCCTGATACAGGGGGGCAAACCTTGCCCTGCTCCTCTTGGTCACACCATTGCTGATCCAAGCTTTCCTTGCCACCTGGGCACACTACTGGCTCACATTCAACTGCTTGTCCATTAGAACCCCCAGACTCCCTTCTGATGGAGAACTTTCCAGCCAAGTTTCCTCAAGCCCTGGAGCATTCATGGTGTGGTTGTGGCTCAAGTGCAGGACCCAGCACTTGGCCTTGTTGAGGCACATCCCACTGACCTCAGGCTATTGACCCATTTGTTTAAGTCTCTGTGTAGATCCTTCCTCCCCTCAAGCAGGTCAACATTCCCACTTACTTTGGTGTCATCTGTAAATTCATAAATGGTGCACTGTAATGCTTCATCAAGATCATTGATAAGGGTGCTATAATAATAATAATAAATCAGGTTGGAAGAGACCTTCAAGATCACTGTGTCCAACCCATCAACCAATCCAACCCACCTAAACAAGTAACCCATGGCAAACTGGAAAAAAACATGTCAGCTGGAAAATTAGATTCCTTTATTGGTTGCCACCACAGGTTTGGTAATCATCAGCTTCCTGCCATGGCATCTTTGGAGTGTTCCTACACCAACATTACTTTGGTAGATGCCATCATCAGTATCAAAGCTGTAACCTAAAGCTGCAATATGTAGAAAAAAAGTGAGTCCATAAAATAATCATCTGTACCAAACTGCTAGAAGATGTAGTACACAGACCCTTAAATAAGATACTGGTTCTGAGCAGGACTACTCTACAACTACCTGAAGGAAGGTTGTAGCCAGGTGGGGGTTGGTCTCTTCTCCCAGGCAACCAGCACCAGAACAAGAGGACGCAGTCTCAAGCTGTGCCAGGGGAAGTTTAGGCTGGAGGTGAGGAGAAAGTTCTTCCCAGAAAGAGAGATTGGCCATTGGAATGTGCTGCCCAGGGAGGTGGTGGAGTCCCCATTCCTGGAGGTATTTAAGAATAGCCTGGATGAGGCACTTGAAGCCATGGTTTAGTTGTCAGGAGGTGTTAGGTGTTAGGTTATAGGTTGGACTTGCTGATCTCTGAGGTCTTTTCTAACCTGCTTGCTTCTATGATGTGCTCATCTCAGTCATCTCAAGGGCATTTTACATAAACAGAAACACTGCTGTGACAAGAGCCATCCACATTCAATATCAGGCATGAATTACTTCAATGAAAATGCCATCACTGATCCTAAATCCTTAGGTGTCCCCATCTGTCCACAGAACTTTTACAACATCAGTACACAGTTGCAACCTCTAACAGAAAAAAAAACACCCAAACAACAAAACCAAACACCCAAAACCCAAAACAATACCAAAACAACTCCTGCTTTAAAGGGAAAAAAACAATCTCCCTAGAAAGATCCTTCTCAGAATTGCCCATCCCAGTGCTGAAAGAGCCCTCCAGCTGTGCAGAGCTTGTCACCAGAAGCAAACCCTGTGCACTACCAAACACACTTAATGGATCAAGAGTGTGCCTGAGCATGGAATGGAAAACTTGCTAGGACATCCCTCAAGTAAATAACCCCCAACAGCAAACCTATTTCAGGTCTTTGTATTCTACACCAGCCCTTCCAAGGTCATAACAGATTTCAAGTGCTTTCATGGTAAGTTTGCAAGTGAAACTTGAGCCCCAGGTTGAATGGCACAAAAAGGCTGTGAAGAAAGAAAAATAGCCAGGTAAATGTTTCTAATCAATCAATCATTCTCTAATCTCTCTGCCTTGATCCTTAAGGGAAACTCAAAATCTCTCCTGAAGATGAGAACAAGGACTCAAATATTCTACTGTAATTAAAAGTAAACCAACAAAAGTAATTCTACTGAAAATATGCAGTTGTTTTATACACTTAATTAAGGCTCCAAGGTGACCTAATTGTGGCCTTCCAGGATCTGAAGGGGGCCTACAAGCAGGCTGGGAAGGACTGCTCAGGATCTCAGGTAGTGATAGGACTAGGGGAAATGGAATGAAGCTGGAGGTGGGGAGATTCAGGCTGGAGGGGAGGAGGAA
This sequence comes from Melanerpes aurifrons, assembly GCA_011125475.1. Lineage (NCBI taxonomy): Eukaryota > Metazoa > Chordata > Aves > Piciformes > Picidae > Melanerpes > Melanerpes aurifrons. The sequence continues at coordinate 3,448,013 of WWNC01000001.1, forward strand.
GTTCTTCCCCATGAGAGTGGTGAAGCCCTGGAATGGGCTGTCCAGGGAGGTGGTTGGGGCCCCGTCCCTGGAGGTGTTTAAGCCCAGGCTGGATGAGGCTGTGGCCAGGCTGATCTAGTGTGGGGTGTCCCTGCCCCTGGCAGGGGGGTTGGAACTAGATGATCCTTGTGGTACCTTCCAACCCTGACTGATACTGTGATAATCTTCCTTGACTTCTATAGACTTCAGAGGCTATAGAGTCATAGAATGCTTTGGCTAAGAAGGGACCTCCAAAGGTCATCTAGTCCAACACCCCTGCAGTGAGCCATGGCATTCTCCACTTTGAGCCTGATCTTGAATATCTCCAAGGATGGGGCCTCAACTACCTCCCTGGGCAAACTGTTCTAGCACCCTCCTGGTAAAGAACTTGTTCCTAACATCCACTCTAACCCTACTCTATAACCTTCTTGGTTTAGTGTCTTTCCCAATAAATACCTTTTTTTTCTCTCCCTTTACCTCCTCTCCTGACATCTCCTCTGCTCCATAGATTTCATTGTCCTAAAGGTAGCACAATTGATAGGTGTGTGATTTACCTCACCTTCTGTTTAGCTTCAAAAGCTATTGCATTTGTTTCAGACCCATAACCCCCATTCTTGTCAACATGCCCATCAGTCAGACCTTGTGTTGCTGCTTCATGTTCTCCCTGGGTGCCTTCTGATGGAGTGATACTAATCAGAGTTCAGATGGCTTTTTGAGAAGGGTATGTTCAGAACTGGCAAACTTTCTTGGATCCACAATGTTATCGTGGCATTTTGGCACCACAGATCTTTCCATCCCCCATCCCACTTTGTTTTCCTTTGTGAATTTGATGCCTGAGAGCCTGAGGGTTAGGCTCAATAACTGAAGCCTTGTCTCTTTGGGGGTTCAGTTATGTGAGTCCTGTGTCAGGTTTGAAGTGCTCAGGTTCTTTCTCTTTCAATTTTCTCTGGGTTAACTGTTTGTGAGCCATGCTCTGCCCTAGATAACATCTTGGTTCTTTGTGTAGGGGGAATTTCACTGGGCTAGGTTTGCCCAAATTCCACTTACAAGGTTACTTTGTGTTACTCTCTACTCACTGAGACACTCACATGGACCAACCTTTTCCAGAATCCCCTTCACTTGTTTCCTGCAGCCATGCTCATGCTTGCTTCTTCATGTTAGACACCTTCTACTGCAGGCCAGTTTTATGGTTGTAGAATCCCAGAATCATAGAGTCATTCAGGTTGGAAAAGACCCTGGAGATATCAAGTCCAACCATTGACCCTGCTCTACCACATTCACCACTGAACCATATCACTAAGCACCACATCTGAACCACCTTTAAACACAGCCAGGGATGGGGACTCAACCACCTCCCTGGGCAGCCTGTTCCAATGCTTGACCACTTCTTCAGTGAAAAAAATGTTTCTGATGTCCAGCCTAAACCTTCCCTGGTGCAGCTTGAGGCTGTTCCCTCTTTTTCTATCATGAATTACCTGTGAGAAGTGGGCAGCACCTACTTCTCTCTGTTGTCCTTTCAGGCAGTTGCAGAGGGTGATAAGGTCTCCCCTCAGCCTTCTCCTCCTCACGCTAAACAGTCCCAGTTTAACACGCTCCTCACACTAAACAGACCTCAGTTGTTCTTCATCAGACTCAGTCTCTAGGCCCTTCACCAGCTCTTCTCTGAACCTGCTCCAGCCCTTCAATGTCTTTTTTGTATTGAGGTGCCCAAAACTGAACCCAGCACTCGAGGTGTGGCCTCACCAAGGCTGAGTACAGAGGGACAATCACTTCCCTATATGGGAAAATATCCAAACCTTACCAACTACTACCAGATATCAAGTTACTGATTTCTCTACCTTTACTGCTTTGCAGAAGTGCTTTTCTGTGCAGACCCCAGCACCTCCTGATAAAACACAGCTGTATTCTTTTCTATAGTACTGAAAGCAAGTTCCAGTTGAACTGACTGTGATAAGTTGGTGCCCTCCATACCAGTATTGAACCTCAAAAAGATGTCAGATGTCTATTTTCCATCCTGCTCTTGATACTCCACTTCTGGTATCGATTTTACATATGAAGCTTCTTTGCTTGGAGCTGTTTTTCGCTGCTGAACCTGTAGCCACTTCACTTGGGGCATTCGATCCAAAGTACCGTGCTGCTCTGCAGACTGTTTTCCTTCTTGCACTCCTTCAATGCAAACAAACCACATGGGATCAGGCTCCCTCAGGCAGTGCTAACAAAGGTGCTGCTTGTTTTGAGAGCCTGTTGTTTGCATGACTCCTGGTGAGCTCAACTACCTTTTAAGGACGCAGATTATCAGCTGTTTTCTCATCCTTTTTGTTTGTTTGGGGTTTTTCCTTTGTTTGTTTTTCTTTTTGATCCAAAGGATTACAAATTATTTTTCATCCTTCAGTTTCTGTTGGCCAAGCTTCCTTTTGCTACTTGAAAAACCTTCTTCCAAGAGGGCATTATCATCTGCTGTCCACTCTTAGAGGCACAGCTTTCAGCTCACCTCTAGGTAAAATTGCAGAGATGGAACGTATTTTATCCCTGAGTTTGGCTTTGCTGTTTCTTTCCACAGACTCTCTCAGCCAAACAAATTAACAACCTTGAAATCCTGTGAGAGAATTCTGCTTCAGAGCAGTCTCCTTGTAATGAGACAGGGCAACATTTGCAATACAGGGAAATAGCCAACCTGACTCTTGTGTTTTAGGGCAGCTTAAAATGGAACAGCCAAGCTTACATGCATGCTCTTGCCAATACATTTCCTTGGGTTAGGCTTAAAGAGGATTTTTTGTCTCTGAACCAGAGAGCAGTTTTTACATCTCTCTTGGTTTTCTTGTTCCCAAGGATAACCAAAGTATTTTACAGGGTTTTTTATCTCTATGGCTATCAGTGGTTTGAAGTCAATTGCTGCTTATTTGTCTGCTCATTTTTGTGGTCCTTGGAGATGAAAGTGCTGTGTGAATGTAAGATCCTTTGTTGGTCTTATGCAGAGAAGTTGTCTTATTTTCCAACTGTTCTTTATATTTGCTTTGCTTTGCTCTGCTTTGAGAATAGAATAGGAATGGAATGGAATGGAATGGAATGGAATGGAATGGAATGGAATGGAATGGAATGGAATGGACCGGGTTGGAAGAGACCTTCAAGATCATCGCATCCAACCCATCAACCAATCCAACCCACCTAAACAACTAACCCGTGGCACCAAGCACCCTATCAAGTCTCCTCCTGAACACCTCCAATGATGGTGACTCCACCACCTCCCTGGGCAGCCCATTCCACTGGGCAATCACTCTCTCTGTATAGAACTTCTTCCTAACATCCAACCTAAACCTCCCCTGGCTCAGCCTGAGACTGTGTCCTCTTGTTCTGGTGCTGGCTGCCTGGGAGAAGAGACCAACATCTTCCTGTCTACAACCTCCCTTCAGGTAGTTGTAGAGAGCAATAAGGTCACCCCTGAGTCTCCTCTTCTCCAGGCTAAGCAACCCCAGCTCCCTCAGCCTCTCCTCACAGGGCTGTGTTCCAAGCCCCTCACCAGCTTCGTTGCCCTTCTCTGGACTAGTTCCAGCAAGTCAACCTCCTTCCTAAACTGAGGGGCCCAGAACTGGACACAGTACTTAGCACTTGGTGAGAAAGGCTTGAGTTCTTTTACTGTTATATTTATTTTCTTTCTTTTTTCTTCTTTTCCTGTGCTATTTTATTCCCTCATTTTAATAATTTGAGAGAGTTCTGTAAGAAGAAAGCGTCATTTTTTTTTTCCCCTTGAAGTCACAGACTTTGTGTTGTAAGGCATCTGTCACATTGGGATGTATGTGGATTTTTCCAGGCTTTAAAATGAGTTGGTGGCGCACAAAATTATTTCTGAGTGGATAGTGAAAATAGTTCCAGATTAGGTAAACATGCTGATCATTAAATATTGCAGGTTCTGCTGTTGATATTAGAATCCTGTGTTCAGTTCTCCAGCTTAAGAATGTTTCTATTTAATCTTAAGGCCTCATTCATTTCTGTGGGGAGATTTATTATTAGTCCACAGAACCACAGCAGTGCATCTAAAATTCAGGAAAATTGGGGATATTTCAAATATAATGTAAATAATAGAATTATTTGTATTAATGCATCGATTTGTATTATAAATTTTATATTAGGAGGGATGTTGACTTGCTGGAGTGTGTCCAGAGAAGGGCAACAAAGTTGGGGAGGGGTTTGGAACACAGCCCTGTGAGGAGAGGCTGAGGGAGCTGGGGCTGCTTAGCCTGGAGAAGAGGAGACTCAGGGGTGACCTTATTGCTCTCTACAGCTACCTGAAGGGGGGGTGTAAACAGGCAGAGGTTGGTCTCTTCTCCCAGGCAGCCAGCACCAGAACAAGAGGACACAGTCTCAGGCTGCACCAGGGGAGGTTTAGGCTGCAGGTTAGGAGGAAGTTTTACAAAGAGAGAGTGATTGCCCATTGGAATGTGCTGCCCAGGGAGGTGGTGGAGTCACCATCACTGGAGGTGTTCAGGAGGAGACTTGATGGGGTGCTTGGTGCCATGGGTTAGTTGATTAGGTGGTGTTGGATGATAGGTTGGACACAATGATCTTGAAGGTCTCTTCCAACCTATTCTATTCTACTCTACTCTACTCTACTCTATTCTATTCTATTCTATTCTGTTCTGTTCTGTTCTGTTCTATTCTATTTAGAATATAAGATATAATATATATTTATATATATATGTAAAAAATATTTGTGATGATAATTATTTTAGCTACTTCATAATCTTCCTATTTCATGCTCATTGATTCCTGTGTTTATGATAATTCTTACCAGACCATCCTGGAACATATCATTAAAATGAAAATTTCAGTTAGCAAATGAGAAAGATTGGTTAATTCTGCAAGAAATGTTGGATAAGTACCTACAAAAGAGAAGAATAACCTGAATGGAAGGTTTACAGTGGGTTTAAAAGTCATGATAGATACACACGAGGAAGAGAAGTATTACACAAAAGCAGAGAACAATGGAAATAGCCTTTAACTGTGTTTGTCCTGATCTCTTAAGTTTCTTGGAGTCTGCTCTTTGTGAAACACTGCAATACAATCTCATGATTTTTATTTTAAAAATAATCCTCTAATATTCCCCCCACAACTTTATTTTTCTTTTCCTTTTTTCACTTTTCTTTCCTTTTACCTTTTTTCCCCTTTTTACCCTTCTTTTCCCTTCTTTTCCTCTTCTCTTCTCTTCTCTTCTCTTCTCTTCTCTCTTCTCTCTCTTCTCTTCTCTTCTCTTCTCTTCTCTTCTCTTCTCTTCTCTTCTCTTCTCTTCTCTTCTCTTCTCTTCTCTTCTCTTCTTCTCTTCTCTTCTCTTCTCTTCTCTTTCTTCTTCTCTTCTCTTCTCTTCTCTTCTCTTCTCTTCTCTTCTCTTCTCTCTCTCCTCTCTCTCTCTCCTCTCCTCGAGTCTCCTCTCCTCTCCTCGAGTCTCCTCGAGTCTCCTCGAGTCTCCTCTCCTCTCCTCGAGTCTCCTCTCCTCGAGTCTCCTCTCCTCTCCTCTCTGCCCTCTTCTTCTCTCCTCTTCTCCTCCCCTCTTCTTCTCTCCTCCTTCCCTCTTCTTCTCTCCTCTTCTCCTCCCCTCTTCTCCCCTCTTCTTCTCCCCTCTTCTTCTCCCTCTTCTTCTCCCCTCTTTTTCTCCCTCTTCTTCTCCCCTCTTTTTCTCCCTCTTCTTCTCCCCTCTTTTTCTCCCCTCTTCTTCTCCCCTCTTCTCCTCCCCTCTTCTTCTCCCCTCTTCTTCTCCCATCCACTTCTCCCCTCTTCTTCTCCCCTCTTCTCCTTCCCTCTTCTTGTCCCCTCTTCTTCTCCCGTCATCTTCTCCCCTCTTCTCCTCCCCTCTTCTTCTCCCCTCTTCCCCTCTTCTTCTCCCCTCTTCTCCCTCTTCTCCCCTCTTCTTCTCCCCTCTTCTCCCCTCTCTTTATTTATTTTTTTTTCTTTTCCTCTTCTTTCCTTTTTTTGGTCAAGACCTTTGCTGAAGAAGGGTAAGACGATCACTGCCACATCTGCAGAAGCATTAATTTTTAAGAGACTTTTTAGTGCCAATCTGAATCCAAAGCTGAAGTATGAACTAGTTTAGCCAGATGCTTCACTTTTAATGTATTATTAATTCCTAGTGTATATGCCAAGAGTTCAGTGTAACTTTCCTTTGTGCATGCTTCCTACAACCCAGAGTAATCAATAGCTGTAGATAAAACACTTTACATCGCTGCTGTCACCAGTTATGTTTCTGCTTATTGTCCTCTTACTGCACCATGGAGCTGTAATTACAGTGTAAGAATTATTGTAATCCATTCATTATTTTGTCCCAAAAGTGCCAGTGCTGCTCCTCATGCTAAATGCCAGTGATTGCTGCTCCTGTTGGTAGTATGTCCAGTGCTAAATACCTGCGCTGGAACATACTCATAGTGTAGTCAGTGGGGGTTTTCCTCTTCAGAGGGCCTAGGAGCTAGCAAAGGTGCAAGGGAAAGGAAAGAATGGAAAGGATAGTAGCAAAGGATGAAATTAAGCTGGTTGTGAGGAAACACACAACAGTAAAACATCTCACATGAAACAAAGCAGACATTCAAAAGGTTAAAGCTGTGGGTTGAAAAGGAAATGCTGGCAAAGGTTGGTTAGGAAGAGGTTAGCTGTAGAGTTGCAAACAAAAGGAATAGATAACAAAAGAGAGAAACTAAGACAAGTCAGACAGAAAGTAGGCAAAGGAGAGAGAAATGAAGGGAGAAAAAGAAATTCATCCTGCTAGAGATAGTTTCTCCTGTCACTCACAGATAAGTATTGCCTCTAGAAAGGTCAGTTCAGGCATTGCCAAATGACAGAAGTGATAGGGGAGAACCACATCATCTGGTAGATGGTGAATAAAATAGGGTTCAAGATGCATTTTGTATCATTGATAGGACAGTGTTTACTCTGAGAAATCCCTGAACTGAAGAAACCATGTGGGGGGTTGCAGTGAATATGATTAATTGTTGTTTTGTTGTTGTGGGGGGGGGGGTTCCTGCCATTTCTGGAGCCACAAATTTTGCACCCTAAATGTTTGGTTCTCAGCTGGCCACACTGGCCAGCCCTTAGAAAGAGATTGATAGCGAAGGAGCGACTGAGTACCCCAATCTCACTGCAGGAATTAGGTGGGGTAGTTTAAAAAGTGGTTTGCAAAATGTTGCCTTAGTTGAAAGCTGTCCTTCAGAAAGCAGGTCATGTCTTCTACAAAGAAAACACAATATGATCTCTTGTTTCCATGAAGATGTGGCTCCTGACTTCACTGCTGTGCCTACAGTGGAACTCCTGGCTTGGATTTGTTTGTTTGTTTTTCTTTGGTTGGTTGGGTTTTTTGTTTGCTTGGTTTGGCTTTTGATTCTCTGTTTGTTCTTCTTTTCATGCTGTAATTGAGTGTTGGGAATTTAGGGTCTGCAGATTTTCATAGTATCATAGTATCAGTCAGGGTTGGAAGGGACTGCAGGGGTGTTGGACTAGATGACCTTTGGAGGTCCCTTCCTAGCCAAAGCATTCTATGACTCTATAGCCTCTGAAGTCTATAGAAGTCAAGGAAGATTATCATAGTATCAGTCAGGGTTGGAAGGGACCACAAGGATCATCTAGTTCCAACCCCCCTGCCATGGGCAGGGACACCCCACACTAGATCAGCCTGGCCAGTGCCTCATCCAGCCTGGGCTTAAACACCTCCAGGGACAGGGCCTCGACCACCTCCCTGGACAACCCATTCCAGGGCTTCACCACTCTCATGGGGAAGAATCTCCTCCTCACATCTAGCCTGAATCTCCCCACCTCCAGCTTCATTCCATTCCCCCTAGTCCTATCACTACCTGAGATCCTGAGAAGTCCCTCCCCAGCCTTCCTGTAGGCCCCCTTCAGATACTGGAAGGCCACAATTAGGTCACCTCAGAGCCTTCTCTTCTGCAGACTGAACAGCCCCAACTCCTTCAGTCTGTCCTCATAGGAGAGGTGCTCCAGCCCTCTGATCATCCTCGTGGCCCTTCTCTGGACACCTTCCAGCACCTCCACATCCCTCTTATAATAGGGGCTCCAGAACTGGACACAGTACTCCAGGTGGGGTCTCACCAGGGCTTGGTGATGCTGACAGTGACAAAGGGAAAACCAAGCAAATGCCAAGTTAGGCATCAAGCTTCAAGGTTCCACTCTTGTGGAGGCTAAAGCTGCCATGTATTTGTGATCCAGCAGATGATGTTAAGGATTCCCTCACATTGCCTAACTGCCAGAAAGAGGTAGTGGATCCTCTAGGGCAGTTTGGTTTGCTCTCACCGTGTTTGTTACCACTCCCCTGAGATAACGCTGAGTTTATAGTTCATTTCCTTTTGCTTGGACAAAACTGGTTTGCAGCAGAGTTTCACATTATATTAACAAACAGCAAGGGCATGACAGGAGGAAAAGAAAGCAGCATGATAAACGTTGTGACCTTCTAGTGAGAAACAGTATGGCATGCATAAAGGACTGCTGCATTAAATGGAGAGGGGGGGGGAGTGGAGGGAGTGGGGGGAGAGAAGGAAGTGGGTAATTATTTGTAGCAGTGCTTTTACTGTTGTTGGAATGAGACAGACTAACAGTGGCAGCAGTCATTTTGCTGAATCAAAGTCCATGTTAGTCGCATTATACACTGCCACAAAAGGTTGTTAAGGCTGGTATTAGCATGTACCACTGAGGACATTGGAAGGACTCGATCTGTCACACTAAATCGCCTTCTTGCCCTCAACCATTGAAGTCTCCAGCTCCTCTGACATGTTCTTTCATTAATGGCCTGGCCTTGACAACTGATCCTAATTGCCTCTGAACCGCACTTCATGTATTATTGGTGTCTGCCTGCCCTGGTTCATGTCAACAAGCCGCAGCATGCGCAGGGTGTGCCCGGTGCCTTTTGCTGAAATGATGCTCGCATAGTCATTTACCTCTGAGGGTCTGGGTCTCACTGGAAATGAGGGATAAAGCTAAAGATCTTCCTGTCTCTTCCTAGTAATACTTTAATGTGGATCTGTGCTATGCACTTATTAGGCATGTATGGAGACTCACTAAAGCATCAAGCCAATTATATAAGATTCCATTAAAGCACAGACTGTAAATGCAAAAGAAAACTTGTCTGCATTTTAGTTACTGAGTGGGGGGGTTGTTTATTCATTTATTCATTCTGAGCAGCTTATTCAACTAGAAAGTATGGCTTACTCTTCATTTTTCATAGATAAAAATTCTGTTCTAATTCAAAGTAACAGTAGCAGAGAAATGTTATCCTTAACATTGATGGAGTTCCTGTAGAATCACAGAATTGGTAGGGTTGGAAGGGGCCTCAAGGATCATGTAGTTCCAGCCCCCCCTGCCATGGGCAGGGACACCTCACGTTAGATTGAGGTGTTCTGACTCTATAAGAAAGGAGGAGAAGGATCCCATTAGTTGAGATGTAAACTACAGCAAAAGCTATGTAAAAATGTCAATCCTAAATA
>WWNC01000001.1:3462500-3695000 GCA_011125475.1 Melanerpes aurifrons
AAAAGACTTCAGAGATCATCAAGTCCAACTTATCACCCAACACCTCCTGACTAACTAAACCATCACTTCAAGTGCTTCAGCAACAGAACAAGAGGACACAGTCTCAAGCTGTGCCAGGGGAGGTTTAGGCTGGAGGCACGGAGAAAGTTCTTCCCAGCAAGAGAGATTGGCCATTGGAATGTGCTGCCCATGGAGGTGGTGGAGTCCCCATCCCTGGAGGTGTTCAAGAGGGGACTGGACGTGGCACTTGGTGCCATGGTTTAGTCATGAGGTCTGTGGGGACAGGTTGGGCTTGATGATCTTTGAGGTCTTTTCCAACCTGGTTGATTCTATGATTCTGTGAGGAAGCAGGAGAGAGCTATGGATGAGTGAGACCTCCAGTATGGCTGGTGGAGTTTTCCCTGCCTGAGAGTGAGCACCAAAGTGGACTAAAGATGAGCAGCTCCAAGCAACTGGTTTACTTTATCCCTCTCAGTCCCTCCATATCTGTGTCTTTCCCCAGCCATCCCTCCTCTTCAGAGTAGCACATTACTGTAATTCACAAGAAGTATATTCAGTGCTTCAAAGCATGTAAATGATGGTGGTGGGTCTGAAACACTGCTAGTCTGCCTTGGCACCTCACCACCACTTTAACCATCCTTCTTTCTTTTACCTTTACACTGTGTGACTGCTCACAATTCAGTTGTTTTCTGTGCTAAGCAGGAGAAGCCTCTGTTTCTATTTCTCTCCTAGCTTTAGGCACAGTTTTTATTCCTGTGTTTATTATTTTTCCCCTCTCTCTCTGATTATAGGAAATCATTCTCCTTGCAAAAACACCATCATAATATAATCATAAATAAAAATCACCCTCATCATTTAACCAGTGTTCAGGAGGGCTCAGCATGACAATACTTCAAAATAAAAACCCTTTCTTTTCAATGTACTGCTTCTTAACTACCTGTATTTTCATATGGAGATTGTAGCTCATAACGTTCTCTGTTTGTCTGAGTTCTGCATTTCTCCATGGGAGCTGCTGGCTGCTGAGCAACTGTGAAAATCTGGTCATAAGTAAGGGAGACTCAAAACCTCAGAAGCGTGCATGATGTGCAACATGGATAATGCTGTTCAGTACCTTCATCATTGATATCTTCATCAATGATATCGACAGCCAGATTGATCTCGAAAGCTCACCCCGGCCTGAGCCAGTATTACTTAGAGTAGGTCACACAGGAACATATCCAGGTGGGTTTTAAATGTCTCTAGAGAAGGAGACTTCATAACCTCTCTGGGCAGCCTGCCCCAGGGCGTTGGCACCCTCACAGAGAGGAAGTTTTTCCTTATGTTCCCATAGAACCTCCTCTGCTCCAACTTGCATCCATTGCCCCTTGTCCTATCATTGGACATTGTCTCCCTGGACATTGTCCAGGGAGGTGGTTGGGGCCCTGTCCCTGGAGGTGTTTAAGCCCAGGCTGGAGGAGGCTCTGGCCAGCCTCATCTAGTGTGGGGTGTCCCTGCCCATGGCAGGGGGGTTGGAACTAGATGATCCTTGTGGTCCCTTCCAACCCTGACTGATACTATGACATCAGGGAGCAGAGCCTGGCTCTGTCCTTCTGACATTGCCCTTCACATCTTTATAAGCATGAATGAGTCTCCTCTGCTCCAAGCTAAAGAGCCCCAGCTCCCTCAGCCTGTCCTCAGCAGGAAGATGTTCCACTCCCTTCAGCATATTTGTGGCTCTGCACTGGCCTCTCATGGGCAGTTCCCTGAAGTCCTTCTTGAGCTGAGGGGCCCAGAACAGGACACAATATTCCAGATGCAGCCTCACCAGGGCAGAGCAGAGGGGCAGAGTTACTGAGGTTGTTAAGTCTCACTAGTCATTTACTTCAATTAGAAGCTCTGCATCCATCTTTCAGCTCTTAACCTGAATCTCTGCTTATTTGAAGTGTATGAAACCAAACTGAGAATTGCACCAAATGAAGTGATTTGTCTTGTCTCGTTGCTGTGCTTTAAAACACCATGCATATAAAAATACCAGCTGCAAATCACAGTCTCTTCTCCCAGCTCCCTGTAGTTTGCACTGACTTGCACAGGCTTCTGAAATTTATACCAGCCTGTGAATCACTCCAAGGTTCTGTCCAGGGCCTTTTGAAGATTCAGAGGACTTTCAAATAGGAAGCCAACTCTTCTTTCCCCAACAGGTTAGGCCCTGGGATTGTTCTAAAGAGCTTTATTTTTTCCACAGGAGAGACTGTTTTCTCAGCAAGAATGCATTTAGCTGTTAGGGATCTAATAATCCCTTCAAAATGAGAAACCTCAGTTACAGGGTTTTTTGTCAGATTTATCTTTTCATCTTTGTGGGCCCTGTTTCTCTCCTGGAAGACTTGAAATACTCTCTATTAAGTCCATAGGTATGAAAAGTTAAAAGGCTGAGAGAGCTGGGACTGTTTAGTCTGGAGAAGTGAAGGCTGTGAGGAGATCTTATCAACATCTATACATACCTGGGGGGTGGGTGGGTGTCAGGATGAAGGTGCTAGGCTCTTCCTGGTGGTGCCCAGTCACAGGACAAAGAACAGTGGATAAAAACTGGAACACAGGAGGCTCCACCTCAGCACGAGGAGACACTTCTGTATGGGGTAGGGTAACACAGGACTGAATCAGGCTGCCCAGAGTGGTTGTGGAGTCTCCTTCTCTGGTCCCTTCCAACCCAAAGCATTCTATGGTTCTATGTCTCTTCCAGCCTGGTCTGGTCTATTCTATTCTAGTCTAGTCTAGTCTAGTCTAGTCTATTCTATTGCAAAACATGAACCTTTATCACTACAGCACTTTGTTTACTCCTACTGTGACTCTATTAAGTTCTCAAGCAACTATACCATGTCCTTCTTTCAAACTGTCTGCTCTCACAATGCAGAACAACTTTGACTTAGCTGTGCTATTTCAGAAGGCTGCACAGCAGTATTCTGTCAGCTGCAAAGCAAATGACTCAGCTGTCCTGGAGACTAAACTCCAGTGTCCCCCTAGAATAACTTTAAGCTGTAGTGACAGAGTGACTTCCAGGAGCTCTAGGGTGATGCTGTGTATGTTTGTAAATAGACATTGTGCTTAGGTTTCCTGAGCTGTTAGTCACATACCCTTCAGGAGCAACTTCCTGACTATTGAAGGCTTACTGTGGATTGAAATGCTTTTTAATGTGCTTGGAGGAATTAGAACTAAAAACATGTTTCTGAGGATAGAAGCTGAATTCTGGTTAGGAATGTCACCTGCCACGCTTCAGAACACAGAATCACAGCATCAGAGAATGTTAGGTGCTGGAAGGGACCTCGAGAGATCATCCAGTCCAACCTCCCCTGCCAGAGCAGGATCACTTAGAGCAGGTGACACAGGAACACATCCAGGTGGGATTTGAATGTCTCCAGAAATAGAGGCTCCACAACCTCTCTGGACAGCCTGTTCCAGGGCTCTGGCACCCTCACTGGGAAAGTTTTTCCTTCTGTTCACATGGAATCTGCTCTGCTCCAGCTTGCACCCAGTGCCCCTTATCCTATCACTGGACATCACTGAGCAGAGCCTGGCTCCATCCTCCTGGCACTGCCCTTCACATCTTCATAAACATGAATGAGGGTACCCCTCAGGCTCTTCCAAGCTAAAAGGACCCAGCTGCCTCAGTCCTTCCTCTTAAGGGAGATGTTCCACTGCCTTCAGCATCTTTGTGTTGTCACTATTGCTGGGTTTATGGCATACAGCTATATGCATTGTTTTACTGATAGTTCAGACAGGCTGGGCTAAGATCTAAAGCACTAACTGCTCCAGGTGGACCATGAGAGGTAGAAAGATCACAGGATGTTAGAGGTTGGAAGGGACCCCTGAAGATCACTGAGTCCAACCCCCCTGCCAGAGCAGGACCAGAGAATCTAGCACAGGTTGCAGATCTGTGATGCTCACTGGAAATGCATTATTGCTCTCATTGTTCATTTGTCTTCTGATGGAATGCTGCCTGTTTGTGTGAAACTTCCCTGCTAGAGAAATTTCTGCTCCTTTCTTTTCTGAGAGGTGCAAAGCAGGCTTCCTGTCTGAGGAGAGCAGGGTCACAGAACAGCAGGGGTTGGAAGGTTCATAGTATCATAGTATCAGTCAGGGTTGGAAGGGACCACAAGGATCATCTAGTTCCAACCCCCCTGCCAGGGGCAGGGACACCCCACACTACATCAGCCTGGCCACAGCCTCATCCAGCCTGGGCTTAAACACCTCCAGGGAAGGGGTCTCAACCACCTCCCTGGACAACCCATTCCAGGGCTTCACCACTCTCATGGGGAAGAACTTCCTCCTCACATCCAGCCTGAATCTCCCCAGTCTGAATCTCTTACTCCATCAGGGTACATGATTTCATAGAATCACGGAATTGTCAGGGTTGGAAATGATCTCAAGGATCATCTAATTCCAACCCCCCTGCCATGGGCAGGGACACCCCACACTAGATCAGGCTGGCCAGAATGAGAGAAGAAAGAAAGAAAGAATGAATGAATGAATGAATAAATGAGAGAAGAAAGAATAGATTTAGCTGTACAGATGTTCTGAAAAAAAGCACAGAAACCAACCCTGCCATCTGTAAACGGAATTTTGCTACATGAACCAGAGCTCCCCTGTAAAATCATACAGTCACAGAACTGTTAGGGTTGGAAGGGACCTCAGGGATCATCTAGTTCCAACCAAAATGTTGTAGGTGTGATGATGTAAACAGAGAAAGATTTCTTATAATGGATATAGAAGAGGTCAGATTCAAGGCTGTGCAGTCTGACTGGCACTTGGGAATAGCTTGCTGGTGAGTTCCAAGTGGCAAAATTAATACAGCATTTTAACTGAGATGTTTATAGTCTGATTCCTCTAAAGGGGTGATTCTCTTGTATGCAACTCCTGTAGGCAAAACTCAGTAGCTGTTTCTAGCACATTTCATCACAAATGGCTTTCCTACACTGCTCACGGAGGTCCTCCTGCTCTGCATGTCAGCTCCCTGCCTGGGAGGACAGGGGGGGATTCTAAAACTGACAATTGAACAAGAAGGGCTTCCTGTGGAGGCCAGGATGAGTGTAGTAAATAACATATTAGCACTAACTGCAACTGTATTATTGAGAAGGGTTTGATTTACTTTTTGTCAGGTTGGGGTCATGCAACTAATGTGGCTTACAAATTGTGCTATGACAAACGCTCTCAGATCACAGACACTTGATTTTATTCCCTGCTGCTTTTACTTAGCTATCATTTTCCTGCTAGATAAGTGGGGCTTTTTTTGTCATGCTAAACTGGACTTTGACAAATGTTACCCACTGTAGCTGATTCCTGGAGTTACTAGATGCATCCTCAGCCCTTGGACAAAAAAATGCAGGAAGGTAAAAGGAGAGATGGATAATAAGATGTTTATTTGGGACTGAGTTCTCCTGAGGCAGTAGCAGCAGTCTTCTTCTAGTGGGACAGAAAGGCTTTGATTATTCCTTAGCTGGATGGCTTACTAAACATTTGCCAAAACATCTTCTAGCTGGGCCTTTCCCTCACATGAAGGAAGCTGTCAGATCCTATTCTGTGTTTGAAGAGGTGCCTGAATGATCTCAGTCATGCCTGTCTGCAGCTCACGTTGTGTCACGTTCCAGCTTTCTTCTTTAGAACAGCAACAAATCTGCAAGGTTAGTTATTGCCCCAAGTCTGGAAATACAGCAATCAATTGAATTCTCTAAAAGAAATGTGGGCATTAGGTAAAGTCTGGATGATGGTGAGCTAACAAACATTCATTGGGGTTAACAAACACTCATTCTCTCAACTTCGTTCTTCATTGCTGTCTACAACTACCTGAAGGGAGGTTGTAGCCAGCTGGGGGTTGGTCTCTTCCCCAGGCAAGCAGCACCAGAACAAGAGGACACAGTCTCAAGCTGTGCCAGGGGAGGTTCAGGCTGGATGTTAGGAAGAAATTGGCCATTGGAATGTGCTGCCCAGGCAGGTGGTGGAAGTAGAGGCGGGAGAAGACCCTCCCTAGACCTGCTGGACACACTGCAATTCACAAGGCATTCGGCAAAACCACTGGTTGCACATTCCTTTCACTCAACCCCATCCAAAACAAATGTTTCTATATATATATGTATATATCTCCAGCTCTGTACTGTGTGAAGGTGTTTGACTTAATCTTTTTTTATCTTATACAATGGCCAAAATGTTTTGTGAGGAGACAACAAAGTTTGAGAAACCTGTCCCCCAATCAACAGAGAATGATCATGAAGACTGAGAAGACTTAAGAGGGGATCTAATCAATTTCTATTAATATCTGAGGGCTGGTGTCAGGAAGGAAGGGACAGCCTCTGCTCATTTGTGCCCTGTGATAGGACAAGGGACAATGGATGTAAACTATTGCATGGGAGATTCCACCTCAACATGAGGAGGAACTTCTTCACTGTGAGGGTCACAGAGCATTGGAACAGGCTGCCCAGAGAGGTTGTGGAGTCTCCTTCTCTGGAGCCTTTCCAGCCCTGTCTGGATGTGTTCCTGTGTGACCTGTGCTGGATTCTATGCTCCTGCTCTGGCAGGGGGGTTGGACTCTATGATCTCCAGAGGTACCTTCCAACTCCTAACCTCCTGTGAGCCTGTGATCATGAGTACTATCACACAATCAAGTTCTGCATCCAAACTACTTCCCCAGTCTCATGCTGATCTCCATGAAAGCACTATTTCCCACATGGGTTGGAGTTCATCTGCATGATAGGAAGTTCAATCCTCCTCAAAGATAGGAGTTTTTAATCCTCCCCTACAAAAACTATGTTTTTGGCCACAGACTGTTGAGAGTCAGGAAAATTTCAGCTAAGTGGTGAAAATGTCATTAACAAGATGTCTTTAAGTTAGAATGGGGCTGTTTCAAATGTACATTCTGAAGCAGTGCAGACAAACTGTAGCTTCTTAAAATAAATCAAGTGTCTTCTTACAACTAGAAGATACATCATAGAATCATAGAATGGGCTGGGCTGGAAGGGAACTCCAAAGGTCACCTAGTCCAATCCCCTCTGCAGTCAACAGGGACATCCTCAGCTAGATCAGCTTGCCCAGAGTCCCCTGTTGAGCCTCACTTTGAATATCTCTGGGGATGGGGCCCCAACCACCTCCTGTTCCAGTATTCTGCCCACCTCATGGTAAAGAACCTGTTCCTAAAATCCAATCTAAATCTCCTCTTCTCTAGTTTGAAGTCATTGTCCATTGTCCTGTCACTCCAGGCCTTTGTAAATAGTCCCTCTGCAGCTGCCTTCTTGCCCCCTTTGGACACTGGAAGACTACTATTAGGTCTCCCCAGAGCCTCCTCTTCTCCAGGCTGAACAACCCCAACTCCCTCAGCCAGTCTTTGTAGCAGAGGTGCTTCAACCCCCTGATCATTTTGTGCCCCACTTCTGTATAGAATAGGGTAGGGTAGGGTAGGGTAGAGTAGAGTAGACTAGACTAGACTAGACTAGACTAGACTAGACTAGACTAGACCAGACCAGGTTGGAAAAGACCTTTGAGATCATCAAGTCCAACCTATCACCCAACACCATCTCATCAACTAATGGCACCAAGTGCCTCATCCAGTCTCCTCTTAAACACCTCCAGTGATGGTGATTCCACCACCTCCCTGGGCAGCCCATTCCAAAGGGCAATCACTCTCTCTGTATAGAACGTCTTCCTAACATCCATCCTAAACTTCCCCTGGCACAGCCTGTGAGAGGCTGTGTCCTCTTGTTCTGGTGCTGCTTGCCCGGGGGAAGAGACCAACCCCCAGCTGGCTACAACCTCCCTTCAGGTAGCTGTAGAGAGCAATGAGGTCTCCCCTGAGCCTCCTCTTCTCCAGGCTAAGCAACCCCAGCTCCCTCAGCCTCTCCTCATAGGACTTGTGCTCCAAACCCCTTACCAGCTTTGTTACAGCAGTGTGCATACCTGCATGGATTTCAGCTGCTGAAAGTTAATGAATCTTGGAGCCTGAAGACTGAATTCACTGTGGCTGTGTGGTGTTTCTTGGAGCACCAGAACTAACTGACCTGCTCCTTCTACAGTGCCTGGGTTTATAGATACTGTGTCCTTTGGGTAACGAGCTCCTACACCTTGACACTTTTCATGTCTTAAATGCTTTTAATCACATGCTGCTTACATTACATTGATTACCTGAAAGGATGGTGAAGCTTTAGTGATCCCTGTTTTGTCATGTAAGAACTTAGCAGTACCCATCAGGTGATGTTATTCAGTGTGACAGTTACTCAGCTTATACTTCAGGGAAGATATCAAAGCTACTATCTAGTCTGTAGTATAAGTGAGCTTTCATGATTACCAGTTAGAATGATTTGGAACTGCTCTCACCCCAGTGGCTCCACGGCATTCAGCTTTTCAAAAGGTTTTGTATTTCCCTTTTTTTGGTGTTTTTTTAGTCTTTTTAAGTCTTCAATTGCTGTTGCTAGAACAATAAATGTGAATACTTTTTTTGCCTCTCTGTCTTGTATCTGTAGTACAAATAATGAAGTCTGAAATACAGCAGCTCACATGCATAGCAGAGAAATTGTCCTCTGGTATTCCTTCTCTGGAAGGAAATGCAGCAGGAGATTGTCATGCCTGCAGGTTTATTGGATGTTTATGTGAGGCCTGTATGGTTGTGCTGGTGTAGAGTGCTAGGCTCTTCTTGCAATAACTCGAAAGCCAGGGAAGTGACTGCTGGATTGACAGGATGAAAGTAGAAGTAATAAAAGGAGGGGAAAAGAAGACACCAGGAATTTACAGTTGAGGTGTTTAAAACTTCCTTATACTTCCTCCAGGTCATACAAACATAGAGGGAGTGTGGCTGACCTGACAACTCCAGATATTTTGATCAGCTGCTGCTTAGCCTTCAGCAGAACACCTCCAGGCCCTCCTGACTTAATCCTCATTTGTGACATTTCTGTTTAGCTTCATCTCTCTGATTCTCAGGGAGAAGGAGATGTTTACTATTACAATATAAAAAGTTACAGCTACGCCTATAGCACTTCATGGAAAAATCCAAACAAATTTCTTCTTTCATGTCTCCCCTCTATGGTGAGAGATGCTTGTACACAAAGTCATCCATGACGGTGCTTGGAAGGTTCTCTGTTGGCTTAGCTAGAACTGGATTTCGCAGTAAGCAGAAGCACAAGGCAGTGTTGCAGGAGGAGATCCTAAGCGAGGAAAGTAAAGGATGCAGGCCTGTGTCTTGTGTTGGGAATTCTTTCTGTCATTTTCCTGCCCAACTCCACTGGCTTACAGTAGCACAGTATCACAGTATAACTAAGGTTGGAAGAGACCTCGAGGATCATCGAGTCCAACCTATCAACACAGACCTCATGACTAGACCATGGCACCAAGTGCCACGTCCAATCTCCTCTTGAACACCTCCAGGGACGGTGACTCCACCACCTCCCTGGGCAGCACATTCCAATGACGAACGACTCGCTTGATGAATGTGTGCAGAAATAGGGAAGAGCCACAACCGCTTCTTTCCCTGTGGTTTGTGAGGGTGTCTGGCTGACCGTTTGGCTGGCATGGCAGCACCATCCCAGCCACTTCAGCTGCCATCCCTGTCAGCCCCAGTGGAACTGAATGGGTGCAGTTTTTTTGAGGAGGCATGCTTTAGACTGACAGGACCTCTGAGGGCAATGAATTCTAGGACAGAGGGCAGAATGTGCAAGAACAATACTTCCCACTTTCCATTACACGTCTCAGTGTCTAATGAGAAGCTTGCAGTGATTTCGGTGCTGCCATCTGCTTTGTGTCATAGCAGGGAAATCGTAGAGATTTTCATTCACTTTGTGATTTTTTTGCAGCTTTACCCTGTATTTTAGTGGTATTTACACTTTCCAGAACCAAAGCAAGAAAAAACTTGACATTACCTTGCCTGCCTTGTACATTGCAGACCAGTTATGCATCTAGAGTAGAGTTATAAACTATGGCTGCAAACTAGGTTGCACACAAATTTTGCCTCAGGCATGAACCATAAATTAAAGTAATAATCATCCCTGTAAGAGACAACTTTCCTCCTCAGCTCTTTGGAAATAAGAAAGAAAGTAGGTCAGAGGAATTTAGGATATTTTAGAGTACGTACAATATTGTATTGTTTGCCAGCACCCAATTTACAATTACAGAGCTGCATGAATATTGAAATGATTCAGCTTCCCATTATAAATGTATGTGGCAGTTTGGTTGTTGATCAGTTTATGAAGTTAATGCAAATGAAACTGTCTTCCTGTCAGCATTTGAAATCTATAATGCAGTCATGTTGTATATTCAGGGACAGGCCATTGACAGTCAATTAACAAGTTTGATTGGTATGTCAACTCATTCTTTTGAATTGTTAATAGTATGTTAATAGCATTCATTTCTTTGTGCAGTCCCATTTGCAGCTTCACAGTTACAGCTATTTTTTTTTTTTTTCTTCATGATTCTGAGTAACCTAAAATAGTGCCTTAATAATAGATTATTAAACACCTGTCTGGTGTAGCTTAGGGAGGTTTTTCTAGACTGGGAGTTTGCAGTGGATCCCTTTGATATTCAAATCAACAAATGATAGCCTTTTTATTCAAAACGTAAGCTCTTTTGATGGTTAGCTTGTTAAGAAATATTCAGCTCCAGTCTGACCTGATCTGCTTTCCCATGGAAAAGATCTGATGCTGTTTGAAGGTTCATAAATGGAATGCCAATGACAATTTGTTGTTGACGTTTTGCTGCCTCAGCCTTCAGATGCTGCCGGTTGATGTGCCGCTTTAGCTTCGCCAAATAATGCTTGCAGGTAAATGATCTCCTGATTGATCAGGCAGTTTCAAAGCAAAGAGCTCTCTTCTGTGGTCTGTAGCCCTGGTTTTTGAGGCTTGGAGGGGTACTTTAAAAGATGCATCAAAGTTGACAGATGAGTCTGGAGGCAAGGAATGATGGGAGACAGCAGGATTCTGGGAATATTTTTTAGAGAATAACATATTAGTGAGAGTTTTGAAGCCCTTCAAAGGCCTATCAAACCAGCTCCCTATTGCAGAGTTATTCCTCCTTTACAAAGATAAAAACATATAAGAACTGAAATTGGAGACCCTGCTCATCTCTCCATTTCCTGTGTTGGGATGCTGGTGATCTGTTTTGTTGTCCTGTGGTGGTGCTTTAAAGGCCTTATGGAGGCTGAATTTCACCATTAGCTCCGCCTGCATTCGCTCCTGCAAAGTGTAGTTTCTGCAGAATCAAAGGATTCTGTCACTTACAAAGTCACAGTGTACAATGGGTAACATCATAGAATCATAGAATCATAGAATTAATAAGGCTGGAAAAGACCTCAAGGATCATCAAGTCCAACCTGTCACCCAAGACCTCCTGACTACTAAGTGATGGCACCAAGTGCGATGTCCAGTCCCCTCTTGAACACCTCCAGGGATGGTGACTCCACCACCTCCCTGGGCAGCACATTCCACAGGCTAGCAACTCTCTCTGTGAAGAACTTTCTCCTCACCTCGAGCCTAAAACATTCCTTTACATGAGCTTATCCAGGCCACCATGAGTTAGCTTTACAAACAAGAAACAGAAATCTCACAAGGGCTGTTTCACAGAATCACAGACACACTCAGGTTGCAAAAGACCCTCAGGATCACCAAGTCCTACCCAGAACCCTACTCTACAAGGGTCACTCCTAAGCCATAGCCCCAAATACCACATACAAACCATCTTTAAACACATCCAGGCTTGGGGACTCCACCACCTCCCTGGGCAGCACATTCCAGTCCCTGACCACTCTTGCCCTGAAAAAATGTTTCTAAATGTCCAGTCTAGACCTTAGCCAGTTGTAGCTTGAGGCCATTCCCTCTTGTTCTGTTACTAATTACCTCTGAGAAGAGACCAGCAGCAGCCTCTCCACAACCTCCTTTCAGGCAGTTGTAGAGAGCAATGAGGTCTCCCCTCAGCCTCCTCTTTTCCAAACTAACCATCCCCAGCTCCTTCAGTCGCTCCTCATCAGATTTATTCTCCAGGCCCTTCCCAGCTTCCTTGCCCTCCTCTGCACTGGCTGCAGCACCTCCGCATCTCTCTTGTCTTGAGGTGCCCAAAACTGAACACAATAGTTGAGGTGTGGCCTTACCAGAGCTGAGTGCAAGGGGACAATCCCCTCCCTGCTCCTGCTGGACAAGCATTTCTGATACAGACCAGGATGCCTTTGGCTTTCTTGGCCACCTGGGCACAGTGCTGGCTCCTATTCAGCTGCTTGTTTCTCCACTGTTCTCCACATTACATGCATTACCCTTTCATACCTTTCTTCATTCCCTTCCTGATTCTAACATAAGTATTATCCTGAAGAATTAGGCTAGCATTTAGGAGTTCAAAACACAGATCAGAGAAATAGTTCCTTTCTCTTTGGTTTGAGCATTTAATTATTCACAATCAGCACGTGTTTGGTTTATTTTGTTGAAGAGCTGTAAGATTTAACTCCTTCAGGCCTGAATGGCTGAGGCTGGGTGCTGTGAACAGTTATGTTGCAAACACAAACCCTGGAGTCACACATTGAAATGATGTGTGTTAACTAGACTTCCTTGGACTCCCTAAGAAATAGCTTTTGCTGCTCGAGTTTGGGACAAACATTTACAGCACCAAAAATCTTCTCACAAAAGCCTTCAACCATTGCTTAAAGCCAGTAGATGAGCAGTCAAGTCCTGGAACTTCAATCTTGTATGCAAATAGAATGTACAATTTTGATGAGACAGTTTCCATCCCTGGAAATGTTGGCTTTTGGGGATACTTTTCAAACACCCTGCGCTTCCTAGCTGATAACTGGAAGCTCTTTCTGTTGGGCTGATCAAACAAACTATCAGACATTCATATTGTCATGCATAGTCATGTTTGCAGTTGAAGAAGCTATCATGTTCCTAAGCTAAAAAAAAAAAGCCCCAAACCAAAATGAGGCCTTTAAACTGTGCTCAGCATGCTTTGTAGACTTTGATAGAGCCTCTCTGTTTGAAGAGGCACTCTGTTATTTATGAAATTCAAGTGCAAGGTTCAAACTTTTTCTGGTAGTCATGTCACTGGTATTAGTTCTGATTCATCCTTTGTGGGCTCAGTTAGCTTTTAACCATTAAAAAGCTGGGGAGGGACTTTTGAGGGTGTCAGGGAGTGATAGGACTAAGGGGAATGGAGCAAAAATAGAAGTGGGCAGGTTCAGATTGGATGTTAGGAAGAAGTTGTTCCCCATGAAGGTGGTGAGAGACTGGCACAGGTTCCCCAGGGAGGTGGTGGAAGCCTTATGCCTGGAGGTTGGCTGGATGAGGCTCTGAGCAACCTGCTGTAGTGTGAGGTGTCCTCTTGTTCTGGTGCTGGCTGCCTGGGAGAAGAGACCAACCTCTGCCTGTCTACAACCCCCTTCAGGTAGTTGTAGAGAGCAATAAGGTCACCCCCTGAGTCTCCTCCAGGCTAAGCAACCCCAGCTCCCTCAACCTCTCCTCACAGGGCTGTGTTCCAAGCCCCTCCCCAACTTCATTGCCCTTCTCTGGACTCGTTCCAGCAAGTCAACCTCCTTCCTAAACTGAGGGACCCAGAACTGGACACAGGACTCGAGGTGTGGCCTAACCAGTGCAGTGTACAGGGGCAGAATGACCTCCCTGCTCCTGCTGGCCATGAGTGTTTTTATATTAAAAAATATAAGTGGATCTGCCTTCCCCATATGATTTCCATTTTACCATCTGACTTCTCTTTTAACTAGCCTAAATAGTTGACAAAAATTGTGTTCCTACATTGCTGTAGGTGTTCTGCAGTGTAAGTCTGTGTTTTCTTCTGTGTTAATCTTATCGCTCTCTACAACTACCCAAAGGGAGGTTGTAGACAGGAAGATGTTGGTCTCTTCTCCCAGGCACCCAGTACCAGAACAAGAGGACACAGTCTCAGGCTGCACCAGGGGAGGTTCAGGTTGGATGTTAGGAAGAAGTTCTATACAGAGAGAGTGATTGCCCATTGGAATGGGCTGCCCGGGGAGGTGGTGGAGTCGCTGTCATTGGAGGTATTCAGGAGGAGACTTGCTGGGGTACTTGGTGCCATGGGTTAGCTGTTTGGGTGGGTTGGATTGGTTGATGGGTTGGACACGATGATCTTGAAGGTCTCTTCCAACCTGGTTTGGTTTATTCTATTCTAAATATTGTTCAATGCTTAGCATCTTTAAAAAATCCAGAAGGTAACAATCATAGAATCATAGAATCAATAGGGTTGGATCAGAGATCAAGTCCAACCTATCACCCAACACCTCATGACAACTAAACCATGGCTTCAAGTTCCACACCCGGTCCTTTCTTGAACACCTCGAGGGATGGTGACTCCACCACCTCCCTGGGCAGCACATTCCAGTTGCCAATCTCTCTTTCTGGGGAGAACTTTCTCCTCACCTCCAGCCTAAACTTCCCTTGGTGCAGCTTGAGACTGTGTCCTCTTGTTCTGTTACTGCTTGCCTGGGAGAAGAGACCAACCCCCACCTGGCTCCAACCTCCCTTCAGCTAGTTGTGGACAGCAACAAGGTCTCCCCTGAGCCTCCTCTTCTCCAGGCTAAACAACCCCAGCTCCCTCAGCCTCTGTTCACAGGGCTTGTGCGATGATCAGCTCATAACAGTTTGAAATACTTGGAATGTCAGTAGGTAAAATTAATCATTGAGAATGTGTCAGTTTTGATTTATCATTCATTGTAAAGCTTCTCCTGAGCCTTACTATTTTGTAGGGGTTTTTTGTCAGGGAGGGGGCTCTTTCCATCCTATACTGACTTCTAGCATACTGCTTAGAAGGATCATCAGTGTCTTAATCCAAGTACCTCAGTACATTTGAAGAAATTAGAACAGTTCCAGAAGACAGTGAGAGATGAGTGGTGGTAGGATGAGGGGCAGTGGTTTAAAAGCAAAGGAGAGTAGATTTGGAATGGATGTTAGGAGTAAGTTCTGCACCATGAGGGTGGTGGAACACTGGAACAGGTTTCCCAGGGAGGTAGTTGAGGATCCATCCCTGGAGTTACTCAAGGTCAAGCTCAACAAGGCTCTGGACAGCTTGATCTAGTGGAGGATGTCTCTGCCTACGCAGAGGGGTTGGACTAGATGATCTTTGGAGGTTCTTTCCAACCCAAACCCATGCTATGATTCTATGATTCTGTGATTGTATCTTAGTGCAACTAGACATACCTGTACAGTTTAGTGCACCACCCTCATTTTGTAGAACTTGTTCCTAACATCCAATCTACATCTGCTCACCCCTAATTCCAAACCATTGCCCCTTGTCCTATCACTGCAGGCCTTTGCAAACAGCAGTCCCTCTGCAGCCTTCTTGTAGCCCCCTTCAGGTATTGGCAGGCTGCTATTAGGTCTCTCTGGAGCCTTCTCTTCTCCAGTCTGAACACCCCCAGCTCCCCAGCCCCCTGCTCATTTCCTCTGGGAAGTGGTGGCTGTGTCTATTCAAAAACTGATTTCTGCACTAAACAATCTTTAATGTGCATGAAAGTTTTTTACTGTTGATTTCTATTTAGGTAGTCATAGCTACTAGTAAAATCCATGTGAGAGTGGGTATACATAGAGGCTAAATGAAGTACAGAGCCAGCCTATATGAGTAGACTGAGCTGTCACTTCTAACTGAGCAATGCTGTTATTACAGTTAACTATTTTCAGCTAAATTATTCTTAGTTTCATGGAACTGCAGCTTTCTGAGCTCCCAGCTCTCACAAGCTAGTATCTTAAAGTAGCCAGTGATATTCATGAGAAGCAAATGTGGAGGAAGCATATTAAGCCAAGTGGTGGCTGGGAACTGCCTCTTTCCTGTAAGAATAGGATGTCACGGTGTGAATGTGTTTCATACACTGTGAATTACTGTTGTGTGATGAACAGCTTTCACCTTTCAATACTGAGTATTTTCTCTGCCTAGCTGTCCCTTTTCTGTTTACAGTCACACTCACCCCTTCGACAGCTGGCATGAGGAAGGATTGGAAAGACAGGTAGGAATGGGACAAAAATAAACAAGTCACTCTTCCTAGGCTTTTATGACTGCAATCTTGAGTCTCTTTGGAGAATCACTGCTTTCCAGAGCAGTATCCAGCCTTAAGCAGTAGCACTCTAGTTGTTCTTAGAAACTCCAGCCTAGATATTTCTCCTGTACCTTCTTGGACTGCTTTATCACTTCAGTGGCACTTTAATTGGTGATTTAATTTGCTCTAAGTGGACATTCTCAGTAGAAACTTCAGCTCACATGGAAAGCATATTATGAGACATTGGGGACAGAGTGGCTGGAGAGGATGAAATGGACCTGGGGATGCTGGTTGACAGC
Organism: Melanerpes aurifrons; assembly: GCA_011125475.1. Classification (NCBI taxonomy): domain Eukaryota; kingdom Metazoa; phylum Chordata; class Aves; order Piciformes; family Picidae; genus Melanerpes; species Melanerpes aurifrons. Next base: position 3,478,779 of record WWNC01000001.1, read on the forward strand.
AGCTGAACACCAGCCAGCAGTATGCCCAGGTGGCCAAAAGGCCAATGGCATCCTGGCCTGCATCAGGAATAGTGTGGCCAGCAGGAGCAGGGAAGTCATTGTGCCCTGGCCACTCAGCACAGATTAGGCCACACCTTGAGTCCTGTGTCCAGTTCTGGGCCTCTCAGTTTAGGAAAGATGTTGAGATGCTGGAAGGTGTCCAGAGAAGGGCAACAAAGCTGGGGAGAGGCCTTGGGCACAGCCCTGTGAGGAGAGGCTGAGGGAGCTGGGGTTGCTTAGCCTGGAGAAGAGGAGGCTCAGGGGAGACCTCATTGCTGTCTACAACTACCTGAAGGGAGGTTGTAGCCAGGTGGGGGTTGGTCTCTTCCCCCAGGCAAGCAGCACCAGAACAAGAGGACACAGTCTCAAGCTGTGCCAGGGGAGGTATAGGCTGGATGTGAGGAGAAAGTTCTTCCCAGCAAGAGAGATTGGCCATTGGGATGTGCTGCCCAGGGAGGTGGTGGAGTCACCATCCCTGGAGGTGTTAAAAAAGGGCCTGGATGAGGCACTTGGTGCCATGGTTTAGCTGATTAGATGGTGTCGGGTGGTAGGTTGGACTTGATGCTCTCAAAGGTCTTTTCCAAGCTGGTTATTTCTGTGGTTCTGTGAGGTCACTCTCTTAGTGGATTGTATGCTTAGGTCTAAAAGCAGAGCCTGAGTCTGTAATACAAACACACACAGGTATATAAAGTTATCACATTCTCTTTTTTCTTTATCTTCCCATAGCTACTGGCTGTACACAATTACCTTACAACCTCTCTCTCTCTTGTTACATGTGCTTTCCAGTCCCTTAAAACTGCAAGCCTAAATAGAGACCAATGTAGAAATGAAGGAGGGAGGAATGTCATGTGAACATGCAAGCTATATCTTCCTTTTTACTACATAACTGGCAGAGGAAGCATGCTGTTATGTTATAAAGCATGCTGTTATGTTATAAAGCTATTCTCACCAGAACACATTTCATATAATAATCATAAATGAACTGTGTGGGAACCCCAAGTGAATATTTCTGTAACCTCAGGTAAGGTTAGACCTTTTTCATGGACATTTTTCATTTAACTGTGGGTGAAATAAAAGTATGGGGGTTAACTTTTATTCCTTTACCCTATCAGCTCAAAATGCTTTTCATGCCCTGAATGAAGCTTTACTAGTCTGGAAACTGAAAATCTGTGTTGGCAATGGAAAGGAAAACCTCCTGGCCCCCCCAAAAAGTACTTCATCAGTTCAGAATAATCATCTGAAACTTTGCTATCACCTGATCTTTTACAGCATTTCTTTTGCAGCATGGCAATCCTACCTTTCCCAAGGGTATGGAACCAGTCTGTGATGTTTTAGGACATCACAGAACCACAGAAAACATCCGGGTGGAAGAGACCTCAGGCATCATGCAGTCCAACCTTTGACCCAGCACTGAAGGGTCAACACTAAACCATGGCCCTAAGCACCAGGTCTACAGGCTGCTTAAACACTTCCCAGGATGGTGACTGCACCACTGCCCTGGGCAGGTCATTCCAAGGTTTGAAAAACCTCTCTGTGAAGAAATACTTCCTAACATCCAGCCTGAACCTCCCCTGGCACAGCTTGAAACCATTTCCTTTGGTGTTCTCTCTTGATTCCAAGAAGAGGCTGTCCCCTCCTCGCTCCAACCTCCCTTCAGGTAGTTGTAGAGAGCAATGAGGTCTCTCCTCAGCTCCTCTTCTCCAGACTGGACACCCCCAGCTCCCTCAGAAGCTCCTCATCTGTTTCATTAGCCTAGGATAGGTGTTGCTTACCCTGGGACAGGTATTTGATAGAGCTGATGAATTAGAATAGAATAATAAACCAGGTTGGAAGAGACCTTCAAGATCATCATGTCCAACCCATCAACCAATCCAACACCTCCTAAACAACTAACCCATGGCACCAAGCAGCCCTGGTAGCTGAGAACACAGCCTGCCTTCTTTACTCCTACACTGAACTTGCTTCTAGTAAAGAGCAGTTGTGATTGAAGTAAGGGGGTGGCTGATTCCCGGTCGGGGGCTGGAGTGGTTGGGGCCGAGGAGGGAGCCGCCGGTCGGTGTGGTTGTGCCTGGCTGGTACCGTGACCTCTCCTCCGAAGCTGGTACCGGATGGAAGAAGGAAAACAAGCTCCTGCGATTGGTGCGATGGGAGGGCTGAGGTTGGCGTTGCTCTGCGGAGTGCTGGTGTTTGCTCTGTTACAGCTGAGCAGCTGCTAAGGACTGTGCTACTTTCTCTCATCACCGTTGCGCGCTGGAAGGGTACCTAAAACTGCTGCCTTTTGAAGTACTATCAGCGCTGGTGTTTTGCACAGGCTACAGTCATCTGTAGTAGCGTTGTATGAGTTACGTTTTAAACTCACCTAAAACGTCCCTGCAGAAACTGTCAGAGGAGCATTAATACTGTGGTGTCTTTAGATTTTGCGTTTGCTTGCTTTATATCTTTAATTTAGGCTGCCTGGGTTTAGGGGAGTCACTTGATAAGGACATGCTTATTACTGAGGGGGAGTTTTAAAAGCAAATAATGCACCTATTAATTCTGGGACACTTTGGAAAGAATTTCCGTGGAAAGGCAGCTGCTTATTTGCCACTCACTCCAGTGGGTGTGAACGTTATGGGAATCCCACTCCACCCATTAAAAACTGGCTTAGCTCAAAATCTTAATGTTTCTCTGGCTTCTCTAGCATTTCTGGTTGTCAGGATGCATTCACACAGCCCTGTTTGTATATCAAGATGGCAATTGCTTAACTTATTCTGATCCCTTTAAGTATACTGCTGCGTACTAATGTGTCAGTAATGTAGGTTAGTGGGATAATCTTTTAAGGGCTGCCTGTCCTAATGCTTGTCTTTCTTAAAACCAGGTGTTTCTAAATGGTGACCTGCATGCAAACATCCCTGGGGATGTTTAAGAGCAGGCTGGATGAGGCTCTGTCCAGCCTGATCTAGTGTGGGGTTTCCCTGCCCATGGCAGGGGGGTTGGAACTAGATGATCCTTGTGGTCCCTTCCAACCCTGAATGAAACTATGAAACTAAACTGTTCAGCGCTTCTGCAGTCAAATTTTCTCCCTTGTTATGAATTTCTGTACTTCCAAATATTGTTGCCATATGTTCTGGCATGAGTTTTCATTTCTCCTAAGCAAAGTCTCTCTTTTTCCTTTTTTTCTTCTTCTGTTTCTTTTTTTCTTCTTTTTTTTTTTTTTTTTCCCTTTCCTGCCTTTATTTCAACCCAATCTGTGTTCACTTTTACTGTTCCTGCTGGTGAACATTCTCATTTAGTACCCTCTGTGGGTTTCATTACCATGCTGTTAATCCCTTCCTCCATTGGCTTAATGAAGATGTTAAACAAAATCAGGCCTCACACCAATCCCCACGGCACCCCACTTCAGTACCCTGGCATTTTCATTCCTCTCTCCTCACAGACTAGCAGCTACTTGACAGCATTTATCATTATTAGGGTTCAAAATAATGCCCAAATAGCACTGTATCAGATGTTTTAGGGATGCAGATGATTTGCCAACCGTTATCCTCCCTTAGCTGGGCACATAGAATTAATTTTAAACCCCCCAAGCAACTGTAGTGGACACAATGTGCAGCATCCATTGCATGTGCAGTAATCAGTGCTCAGTAAACCGACTTCATTTGCACTTTATACTTTGAGATACCCATCTTTATACTTTGAGATATTCCTCTTTTCCACTTTCCTTTTCTGTTCCCTGCCTCTGCTTTTACTTTGTGGTAAACACCAGGACTAGAGGGAATGGAAAAAAACTAGAAATGGGTAAATTCAGACTGGGTATTAGAAAGAAGTTCTTCCCCATGAGGATGGTGAGAGACTGGAACAGGTTGCCCAGGGAGGTGGGGGAAGCCTTATCCCTGGAGGTTTTTAAGGCCAGGCTGGATGTGGCTCTGAGCAACCTGATCTAGTGTGAGGTGTCCCTGCCCATGGCAGGGGGGTTGGAACTAAATAGAATACAATAGAATAAGAATAGAATAAGAAATAGAATAGAATAGAATAGAATAGAATAGAATAGAAAGAATAGAATAGAATAGAATAGAATAGAATAGAATAGAATAGAATAGAATAGAATAGAAGAATAGAATTAACCAGGTTGGAAAAGACCCTCGAGATCATCAAGTCCAACCTACCACCCAACACCATCTCATCAACTAAACCATGGCACCAAGGGCCTCATCCAGGCTCTTCTTAAACACCTCCAGGGATGGTGACTCCACCACCTCCCTGGGCAGCACATTCCAATGGCCAATCTCTCTTGCTGGGAAGAATTTCTTCCTAACATACAGCCTAAACCTCCCCTGTCCTCTTGTTCTGGCTGTCTGGGAGAAGAGACCAACCCCCACCTGGCTACAACCTCCCTTCAGGTAGTTGTAGACAGCAAGAAGGTCTCCCCTGAGCCTCCTCTTCTCCAGGCTAAGCAACCCCAGCTCCCTCAGCCTCTCCTCACAGGGCTGTGCTCAAGGCCTCTCCCCAGCTTTGTTGCCCTTCTCTGGACACCTTCCAGCATCTCAATATCTTTCCTAAACTGAGAGGCCCAGAACTGGACACAGGACTTGAGGTGTGGCCTAACCATTGCTGAGTACAGGGCAGAATGACTTCCCTGCTCCTGCTGGCCACACTATTCCTGATGCAGGCCAGGATGCCAATGGCCTTCTTGGCCACCTGGGGTGGACTGAGGTCCCTTCTAACCCTAACAATTCTATGATTAAGGCTTTCATTCCTCATCCCCACACCAGTTATTTTAGAATAGTCCAATGTTAGTTCTTTTCTTTCATTAGTTTTGTTTGGCATCTTTATTCAGAGTGATATGAATAAGGAATGAGTAAATGATAATTAGTTGAGAGGTTTTACTCCAGCTTTTAGATAAGGTATGCTCAGAAAGCTGAGTGCTCAGCAGTTTGTCACAGTTGGCAGATTTTGCTCATGTGCTTGTGTGAGAACTTGTGATTTTTAGGTTGTTTTTCTCCAAAAGCTTGAGAGGAAATAGAAGGCTCTACAAAAGGTGACAGATTAATAGTCTCAAAGACTAGAATTCCACTGTCCCAGGGAGGAAATGCATCAAGGATGGATGCTCTTGGTGGCTTGATCCTTTTCAGGTAGGGAGGCTGTGCTTTTTCTCATGAGAAAAAAACATCTTTTAGGATGTAATGAGAGAGCTGCAGCCCATGGGTTATTGAGCTGCTGTTGGGAGAGGGAGGGGCTGGAAGCACTGTGAAATGTGATTGATCAAGACAAGAACAGGGTGCCCAGGAAGGTTGTGGATTCAGTCTAGAGAAGAGGAGGCTCCAAGGAGACCTTATTGTGGCCTTCCAGTATCTGAAGGGGGATTACAAGAATGCTGGGGAGGGACTTTTTAGAAGGTCAGGCAGTGATAGGACTGGGGGGAATGGAACAAAACTAGAAGTGAGTAGATTCAGATTGGATGTTAGGAAGAAGTTCTTCCCCATGAGGGTGGTGAGAGACTGGAACAGGTTGCCCAGGGAGGTGGTGGAAGCCTCATCCCTGGAGGTTTCTGCCAGTCTGGATGTGGCTGTGAGCAACCTGCTGTAGTGTGAGGTGCCCCTGCCTATTGCAAGGGAGTTTGAACTAGATGATCCTTGAGGTCCCTTCCAACCCTAACAATTCCATGTTTCTATGATTCTATGCCCCTTCCCTGGGGGTGTTCAGGGCCAGATTGGGTCGGGCCCTGAGCATCCTGGTCTAGTGGGACGTGCTCAGGGCAGGGGGTTTGGAGCTGTATAATCTTTAAGGTGCTGTCCAACCCAAACCATTCAGTGAATCTGTGGATGTTTATGGAGAGTTTATCCTTTATGTCAGTGAAGTCTTTGAACTACCTGCTGTGATTTTCCATGAAGGAGCAGTCTGTATGTACCCTGTGTGCCAGATGTGCCAGTGAAGAGTATTTTGCCTCCATTTTCTTTTATTTCCACTCTGTGTATTAGAGATTCCAGGTGGAACAAAACAAGAGCCCTGTGTAAGACCAGGCACGCTGTCATGCCCCACATGGATGTATTAGAGGACAAACCTTTTTCATTCACCTTACTGGAACCTTCCCTAAATGTTTATAATTACAGAGGCCAACTTTAAAAGCTGGGTTTGGGTTTTGGTTTTTTTTTTTGTTTGGGTCTCATATTCCCTTGGAATGTGAGCATCAACATTTGTGGTGGGTTTTGGTGGCCTTTTCTGGTGAAAATTTCTGTGTCTGCATCTTTGTTTTCTGTAAATCAAAATCATCCAATGGCTCAGGTTGGAAGGGACCTCAGAGGTCATCTGCTCCAACCTCCCTACCATGGGCAGGGACACCTCTCAACTAGACTCGACTGCTCAAGGCCTCATCCAGCCTGGTTTTGAACACCCACAGGGAGGAGGCAGCCACAACCTCCCTGGGCAGCCTATTCCAGAGTCTCACCATCCTTGTACTGAAGAACTTCTTCCTAAGATCCAGTCTAACCCTGCTCTCCCTCAGCTTCAAACCATTCCCCTTTCTGCTATTGCTAGACACCCTTAGGAAAAGTCCCTCTCCAGCTTTCCTATAGGCCATAGGACAAGGGGCAGTGGTTTGAAGCTGAGGGAGAATAAGATTGGACTCTGGAACAATGGAGAAGGAGGAGTGAGTTTTAGTCTTGTATCTTGGGTGGCTAAATACATTTTGAAACATGAAGCTCCAGCCCAACATACTCTGAGTAGCATCACTGCTGCCAATTGTGGAAGTGTTGGAGCTATTTCATAAAATCATAGAACCATAGAATTGTCAGGGTTGGAAGGGACCTCAAGAATCAGGCAGTTCCAAACCCCCTACCACAGGCAGGGACACCTCACACTACAGCAGGTTGCTCACAGCCACCTCCAGCCTGGCTGCAAAAACCTCCAGGGATGAGGCTTCCACCACCTCCCTGAGCAACAGAACAATAATGTGATGGGGTTTGGTGATTCCTGTTTTGACCTAACCAGAAAAAAAGGGCAATTCTGGAGTTGTGAGTATGATGTGCAAGCATTTGGTGAAGTTACACATGGATTTTTAGAAGTGTCATTTATTGGTTTAGTCAAAAGTAGGAGTGAAAATATTTGTAGTAAAAAAAAACAAAGCAACAAAAAAGGGTGTTAGTCAGAAAAATAAATAGCTTTTTAAAATTAAGCAGAAGTATTTTCAGTAACTTTTTACAATTCAAGAATAGAATAGAATAGAATAGAATAGAATAGAATAGAATAGAATAGAATAGAATAGAATTAACCAGGTTGGAAGAGACCTTCAAGATCATCGTGTCCAACCCATCAACCAATCCAACCCACCTAAACAACTAACCCATGGCACCAAGCACCCCAGCAAGTCTCCTCCTGAACACCTCCAATGATGGTGACTCCACCACCTCCCTGGGCAGCCCATTCCAATGGGCAATCACTCTCTCTGTATAGAACTTCTTCCTAACATCCAACCTAAACCTCCCCTGGCACAGCCTGAGACTGTGTCCTCTTGTTCTGGTGCTGGTTGCCTGGGAGAAGAGACCAACCCCCACCTGGCTACAACCTCCCTTCAGGTAGTTGTAGAGGGCAATGAGGTCACCCCTGAGCAAATAATAGGTGCCATCTCTTTAATACAAAATACTGATTTTTAAGTTACAAAATAAATATTTTTAGTAATTTTTTAATTAAAAAAATTATAACTGACATATTTATATTAAAAAATAGTAAATGTAAGTGTTTTAAATTAAAATATAATCATGTTTTGGTCATTTATTGAAATTCAAAACTAATAGGTTCTGGGCCCCTCAGTTTAGGAAGGAGGTTGACTTGCTGGAGCGAGTCCAGAGAAGGGCAACGAAGTTAGTGAGGGGTTTGGAATACAGCCCTGTGAGGAGAGGCTGAGGGAGCTGGGGTTGCTTAGCCTGGAGAGGAGGAGACTCAGGGGAGACCTTCTTGCTCTCTACAACTACCTGAAGGGAGGTTGTAGACAGGCAGAGGTTGGTCTCTTCTCCCAGGCAACCAGCACCAGAACAAGAGGACACAGTCTCAGGCTGTGCCAGGGGAGGTTTAGGTTGGATGTTAGGAATAAGTTCTATACAGAGAGAGAGATTGCCCATTGGAATGGGCTGCCTGGGGAGGTGGTGGAGTCACCATCACCACCTAAATATTTTTGTATTTTTAAATGCAAAGCTAGGGCCATATTTTTAGTCAAAACCAATGCATTTACCAAATAGCAATTTTAAAACTAAATTTGTTCTTTTTTAATTCAAAACTAATAATTGTCATGGTTTTGGTCAACAATAAAGCATTAAAAGTCAAAAATAGTCTTTTTTCTTTTTTTTAATTCAGAAGTGGTGTCACATTTTCCATCCAAAATAATAAGTAGAAAGAATGAAAATAAACATTTTTAGTTGTAGGGTTGTTTTTTTTTTGCTTCAAAAATAACGTGTCATATTTTTTGTCAGAAATAATGCAAAGAAAAATTGAAAGAAATAAATGTCTTAGTCAAGGGTGATGGTGTTTTTTAGTCAGAAAGGAAAAGTGTCATATTTGTAGCCAAAAATAATGATGGAAAGGATTAAAATGTTTGAAAATTGAAATAGTTTAGTCAAAAGTGCTATTTTTTTAGTCAAAAATGATGAAAAGGGATAAAATTATAATAACTAAATGTTTTAGTCAGAAGTACTATTTTTTAGTTGAACGTAACAAGTGTCACAGTTGTGGTCAAAAGTAATAAAGGAATAAAATGGAGAAAAAGTAATATTTGAATCAAAAGTAATGTTTTGTTAGTTGAAAGCAGTTAAGTGTCACATTTTCAGTCAAAGCTAATAAAGAAAAGGCCTAAAAATTTCAGGAAAGAAAATATTTCAGTCCAGAAGTGATGTTTTGCAGTCGCAGCTAGTAAGTGTCCTATTTTGAGTCAAAAATAATCATTTAAAGGATTAAAATTTTTACAAAATAGATGTATTTTAGTCAAAAGTAATATTTTTAGTCAAAAATATTGTCATATTTTTAGTCAAAACTAATTTTTAGTCAAACTAATTGTGGCCTTCCAGGATCTGAAGGGGGCCTACAGGAAGGCTGGGGAGGGACTGCTCAGGATCTCAGGCAGTGATAGGACTAGGGGGAATGGAATGAAGCTGGAGGTGGGGAGATTCAGGCTGGAGGTGAGGAGGAAGTTCTTCCCCATGAGAGTGGTGAAGCCCTGGGATGGGTTGTCCAGGGAGGTGGTTGAGGCCCTGTCCCTGGAGGTGTTTAAGCCCAGGCTGGATGAGGCTGTGGCCAGGCTGATCTAGTGTGGAGTGTCCCTGCCCATGGCAGGGGGGTTGGAACTAGATGATCCTTGTGGTCCCTTCCAACCCTGACTGATACTATGATACTATGAAATAAAAGGAATAACATCTTAAGACAGAAATGTTTTAGTCCAAAGCAGTATTTTTTATTCAAAAATAAACTCATCTTTTTAGTCCAAAAAGAAATGAAAAAATCAAGCATTTTAGGAAAGAAATGTTTTTAGGCAAATAATATTTATTATTATTATAAATATAGGTATGTGTCCTTCATTTTTAGCTACACATTTCCTCAGAAGCAAGCCTGCCTCAAACTAAGGTGGTGTTGGATGATAGGTTGGACGTGATGATCTTGAAGGTCTCTTCCAACCTGGTCTGGTCTGGTCTGGTCTGGTCTATTCTACTCTACTCTACTCTACTCTACTCTACTCTACTCTACTCTACTCTACTCTACTCTACTCTACTCTACTCTATTCTATTCTATTCTATTCTACTCTACTCTACTCTACTCTATTCTATTCTATTCTATTCTATTCTATTCTATTCTACTCTACTCTACTCTACTCTACTCTACTCTATTCTATTCTATTCTATTCTATTCTATTCTATTCTATTCTATTCTATTCTATTCTATTCTATTCTATTCTACTGGCTATGGCTCATGGATGGAGGGCATTTTCTTAGAGCAGAGATTTGCAGCGGTCCAAGGAAAAGGTGTGGCTGACATGGAAGGCTGTGGTATGGTAGAACCACTGCAGTCAGGCCCAGTTTGTGTTCATAGCACGACCTCCAAGCTTTTCAATTACTGTTGTCTAAACAGCACCTTCAGAACTTTGCTCGCCCTGGGTAGCCGCATCAAAGACTTCGCCTTGCAGAAAGCAATTTTGCCCTCATTAGCTAAAATAAGAGGGGGGCCCTCAGAAGAAAGGATTATCATGTATTAAATAAAGAGTTCACCACCTTACAGTTTTAATCCCGTTAGGAAAGATGATTTCTATCTAACTTAATCAGCCAGAGGTCTTTATTGCCTGGAGTATTAATTGATTTAGGTCTTCATTAAGGTCAGAGGTACACAGGGGTGACCAGAGGCAGCCTATTAGCGGGTTGTCAGTTATGCTTATTCACATCGACTGGGTATAATGGTGGCTTATTTCCCTCCTAGGTCAGGCGGGTCACCGAATCTTTTGTGCACCCTGACCTGTTAAAGGGCAGTAGTCACTCAGACACCAAACTGCCTTGGTAACAAAGCTTTGGCTGATTGCCTATTGACTCCCTCCTTGCCAAGAGTCAGGCCTTTGTTCATAGGCTGCAACCATTAATACCTGCGGGGGAATGGTGGAAAATTCCCTGCAACGTTTTCCTGTGTAATCGGGTGTAGGTGATCCTGCTCTGACAGGGGGCTTGGACTGGATGATCTTCCAAGATCCCTTCCAGCCCCTGAAATTCTGTGATTCTATCACAGTATCAGTCAGGGCTGGAAGGGACCACAAGGATCATCTAGTTCCAACCCCCCTGCCATGGGCCGGGACACCCCACACTAGATCAGCCTGGCCACAGCCTCATCCAGCCTGGACTTAAACACCTCCAGGGATGAGGCCTCGACCACCTCCCTGGACAACCCATCCCATTCTGTGATTCATGTCTAGCTAAAGTTTTCACAATGCCAGCAGGAAAGGTTTCATGGAGTTTCCAGAGTTGCTACTGGCCTTTAAATTAAAACAGACCAAGCACTTCAGTGCATGTCTATAGGTATCCTCACTTCTGCTTCTTTCCAAGTAGCTACAATTACAGAATTTCCTTACTAAGTATCAGCTGAAGTTAGTCCTTATGTCCAACTAAGTCTAGTTTTCTCATCATTTCTTTTCCTGCATTATGTTTGGGGTTTTTTTTTTTTTGGGGGGGGGTATGTTGTGTCCTTTTGGTAGCTCAGAATACTGTCAAATTGTCTTTTTCATGGGTTGCAAAAGTTCACCCTGGCACCAAGTGTTGCTCTGAGTTTCCCTTTCCATAGTGCTGTTGATGCTTTCACAGAATCACAGACTGTTAGGGGTTGCACAGGACCTTGAAAGATCATCCAGTCTAACCCCTCTGCCACAGCAGGATCACCTAGAGTAGGTCACACAGGAACACATCCAGGCAGGCCTTGAATATCTCCTGAGAAGGAGACTCCACAGCCCCCCTGGGCAGCCTGTTCCAGGGTTCTGTCACCCTCACAAGGAAAAGCTGTTTCCTCAATTTCCACCCATTGTCCCTTGTGCTGTCATTGGGCATCACCCAGCAGAGCCTGGCTCCATTCTCTTGGCACTCACCCTGCACATCTTTATCAACATAAATGAGGTCACCCCTTAGGCTCCTCTTTTCCAAGCTCAAGAGCCCTCAGCTCCCTCAGTCTCTCCTTGTAAGGAAGATGTTCCACTCCCTTCATCATTTTTATGGCTCTGTGCTGGACTCTCTCAAGCAGTTCCCTGAGGTCCTTCTTGAGCTGAGGGGCCCAGACCTGGACACAATATTCCAGATGCAGGCTCACTAGGGCAGAGTAGAGGCAGAGGAGAACTTTCCTGCTGCTTTCCTATAAAGTAAATGCATTTTAAAAGACAAAAGTGCAATAAACCAAGAATTTGCTACTATCCTATACTCCTTCTGTGTTAACTGTGGTAGGGAATAGAGAATTAACCAGGTTGGAAAAGACCCTTGAGATCATCAAATCCAACCTATCACCCAACACCATCTATTCAACTCAACCACGGCACTAAGTGCCTCATCCAGGCTCTCCTTAAACACCTCCAGTGATGGTGACTCCACCACCTCCCTGGGCAGCACATTCCAATGGGCAGTCTCTCTTTCTGGGAAGAATTTCTTCCTAACATCTAGTCTAAACCTCCCCTGGTGCAGCCTGGGACTGTGTCCTCTTGTTCTTCAAGATCATCAAGTCCAACTCTATAACTAATTCCTGCAGGAAAAGTAGTAAATCTCAGGTAAGATCCCAGCATTCCTATCTGTTGGAGCATGGATTGCATGCTCTGGGATTCTGCTTGTCCACTGCATTCCCTTGCTTATTTACTGTTGTGCTAACTGAGCAAAACAGCTGCTCAAGTCTTAAATGAGCCTCTTAAGGCTCACTGTTCATTTAACCTGAAAATCAAAAGGGAAGAAATGTGGAATTGCTTGGGGCCTCCCCATCTAGAAACTCCTTACTGCTAAGGAGCTGTGTTTGGAATAGATGGGTACAAGTCAACATCTCAGCAGCACAAGCTCTCTGCTTTGGGTTTGTCAACTCTTTAATGGAATTTTAGCACTGGAAAGCTGTGTCTGGGCTGCAAGTGAAAATGAAATCATCAGTGGGAGCTCAGACAGCTAGCCTATAAATACACACCCTGTAAGCCGTGGGGTTGTTTCTGGGCTGAGCTTGCTGGCTGTGTGAATCCTCTAGACTTGATACACTGTGAACCTATAGTTTGAAAGATCTTCTGTTATCCTCCTAGATGCTCAAAACAAGAGAAGAGAAACTGTTGTAAGGTTCTAGCAGGGTTTTGCAGAACACTTTCACAGCACAGGGACTGACACCCATGCACTGTGGTGACATCCCTTGTTGTAAGACTTTGGTGCTGTGAGCAAGACATTGTGATGCCAGGCTCTGAGCAATCTGATCTAGTGTGGGGTGTCCCTGCCCATGGCAGGGGGCTTGGAGCTGGATGATCCTTGAGGTCCCTTCCAACCCTGACAATTCTATGATTCCATGTCTTCCCTGTCTCAAATGCCTTTTATTCTGCTAACAATTTGCTGTATAATACTTAGGCAACCTCTTGAAATCTGCTGTGACAGTGTTGGTCCTGGTTTGCTGCTTTGTCCCTGCTGATTGTTTGTTTATGTTTGCTTTCCATGCCCAGTCAGTGGGACAGAGAAGGAGAACATTCCCCCCCCTCCTTTATCCTGAATGATGTCTTCTTGAAACACTCACTGCAAACCCATGGCCATATTTTGACCTTTATTTCCCCCTCTTTCTCCCTTGCATCCACCCTTCCACAACATGGTGACATGCTAGGAATGCTGCTTTTCTGTTAGTTCCATCAAGACATAAACAAGTGTGTTAGGAACGGGGGGGGGTGGGTGGGTGGGGGGGTTAAACTGGGGGTTTTTAAGAGAACTCTGCAAAATTCCCACTGAATCTGAGCCAAAATCAGTGCCAGTTTTGCTCAAATCCTTCACTTTTTTTTTTGTTGTTTGGTTTGTTTTGACCTTGCTTATGACCACTGGAGCTTAATTGTATCAGAACTACCCCAGGGTACTTGAGGAAAGTGCTGTCTTGGTCCTTCTTTCAAAACACTGACAGATATTTTATTGTTAATTAGTATTCATATTATGTCTCAAACAATCTGTTCAAGAATAGGGGAAGTGAACTGGTTGAACAGCTCTGCTGTCTACCTAATAATTAATATGGGTGATGCATGGAAAAACCAGCAGCCCAACAGGGGGGAAAGGCAAAAAAAAATGAGGAAGAAATCTTGCCAGTGTGATTTCTTCCCTTTTATTCCTTCCCCCCTCTTCCTGCAGAAGTCTAAACTACCTGTGCTGGAATTTTGTGCCTGCTGCATGGACTGAAGTCTGCAGAGGTGAAAATGAGTGGCTTGCTTTAACAAAACGAACCTGTGCCCCCTCTGAATCATATCTTCTTGAGTTTGTTTCTCATCTTGTCAGTATGCCACTTGGTAGCTGGCTGGACTCCCTTCTTCAATGGCACAGATTTTAAAATAGCACAGTTAAAAAAAACAACAACTAAACCCAAACCCAACCCAAAAACCAATTAAAAAATACACCAGCAAAACCCAAACCATTTGTTCCTATAAACCAAAATATGCTTGCATACACATACATATATATATATCTATGTTGTTCCCAAATTCAGCCTCATGTATAGCATTACCCAAGCAATATTTCAGCTATTTTAAACCCTTTTCAATGGTTGATGGGTGTCAGTTGCTATGTTTCCTCTCTGCCTCCTCCCCCTCTTCAGCTGCTAATCATAGAACTTGTATGCCAAATTGTGTAAGATACTCTTCCAATAGTTGCATGTGTGAGTCTTTTGTGAGACACAGACAGTTATGAGGACAGATTTGGAGTTGCATATGGGTCTGTCACATGGTTTGATTGCCATGTCTTCTAGGACACAGATTTCTTTCTTTCTCTTTTTTTTTTTTTTTAATGATTCTTAATTCTGGAGAATTTAGTTGGTTGGGTTTTTTTTTACAGTTCACAGAGTAAGTTCTGCACAACTGGCCTGGTTTGAGGCCAGGCAGATCCTCTCTTGCCCCTGAAAGGGGCAAAAGAATGACACTCACACAAATGGATTGCAAAAGTGGTGGAAAGCTTAAATGGGAAAGCAGCAAGTGTTTAACAGAACCTACAAAGCATAGTGACAAAAGAATCCCCTACACAGAGTCCCCTATAGCACACCCAAAACCCCTATACAGAGTCCCCTATGGCACACCCCAAATCCCCTCTACAGAGTCCCCTATAGCACACCCCAAATCCCCTCTACAGAGTTCCCTATAGCACACCCAAAACCCCTATACAGAGTCCCCTATAGCACACCCCAAACCCCTATACAGAGTCCCCTATAGCACACCCCAAACCCCTATACAGAGTCCCCTATAGCACACCCAAAACCCCTATACAGAGTCCCCTATAGCACACCCCAAATCCCCTCTACAGAGTCCCCTATAGCACACCCAAAACCCCTATACAGAGTCCCCTATAGCACACCCAAAATCCCCTCTACAGAGTCCCCTATGGCACACCCCAAATCCCCTATACAGAGTCCCCTATAGCACACCCCAAACCCCCTATACAGAGTCCCCTATAGCACACCGAAAACCCCTATACAGAGTCATAGTATCATAGTATCATAGTATCATTCAGGGCTGGAAGGGACCACAAGGATCATCTAGTTCCAACCCCCCTGCCATGGTCAGGGACACCCTACACTAGAAAATCCCCTATACAGACTCCCCTATAGCACACCCCAAATCCCCTATACAGAGTCCACTATGGCACACCCAAAACCCCCTATAGCACACCCAAAGGCCTCCCAACACTTCCCTTCTCCCCACCTGAGGGTGTATCGCAAACCCGCAGGGCTTTCTTCCCCCCCTCCTCCCCAACTGCTAGCTAGTCTCAGGCTGGCCAGGTCTGAGACTGCCTCCTTGCCTTCTCCTCCTGGCACTAGACCTAGCCAGGCCTTAAGAGGCCTTGAGATACTCCCTCAGTGTTACCTGGTAGGGAGCATCCCCCCTGGGAGCAGAGAGGGAAGAAAGAGGAAGAGAGTGACTTTGCAGATGGATTGATAGGGAGCAGGATATTATGGGTATGAAACATGCAGCTTCCTGTGTCCACCCACTGGGTTGGACCCTCTGGAGACCGGAGGTGTCACTTCTGTGGCAGGAACAGGAGGCAGCCAGCCTGCACTGCTGCAGCAGTTCTGCCTGGAGATTGCCTGCACAGTCCATTTTCCCTCTTTACTCTGAGCAAAGTGCTTCCTGTGCTGACTTCAAAGCCGCTTACGCCCACCTGGCTCCCCGCTTCTACACTTCATTTTCTTTTGATATGGAATAAATTGTAGTGGTTCAGTGCTGAGGAAATGTGCAGCCTTTCTGAGGAGGTGCAGCATAAGAGGATGAAAAGTTTTGATATTTACATGAAGGTTTTATAATAAATCTTTGAGATGTCTGACTGGTAAGGATAAATGTTTCCTTTGCTGGCTGCTGTTATAAAAAGTAGGTCTTCAGAGTGTTGCTGGGAAGACTTTGGAACATGAGCCCAAAGGAACTGCATTGCAGCTCCACTCTGAAACTGTGTGGGTGGTGTGCAGCTGGCCACTCATTTAGCTCCATTCTCTTTGGTCAAGTAGCTCTACTCTGCATTTAATTTCCAGTCTGCAAGTTCCTTTTGTGTTCTGGTAGGTTCTCATGAATAGAATAGAATAGAATAGAATAGAATAGAATAGAATAGAATAGAATAGAATAGAATAGACCAGACGAGACCAGAGCAGGATGGAAGAGACCTTCAAGATCATCGCGTCCAACCCATCAACCAATCCAACCCACCTAAACAACTAACCCATGGCACCAAGCACCCCATCAAGTCTCCTCCTGAACACCTCCAGCGATGGTGACTCCACCACCTCCCCAGGCAGCCCATTCCAATGGGCAATCACTCTCTCTGTATAGAACTTCTGTATAGAACTTCATCCAAACTAAACCTTCCCTGGCACAGCCTGAGACTGTGTCCTCTTGTTCTGGTACTGGCTGCCTGGGAGAAGAGACCAACCTCTGCCTGTCTACAACCTCCCTTCAGGTAGTTGTAGAGAGCAATAAGGTCACCCCTGAGTCTCCTCCTCTCCAGGCTAAGCAACCCCAGCTCTCTCAGCCTCTCCTCAAAGGGCTGTATTCCAAACCCCTCACCAACTTTGTTGCCCTTCTCTGGACTCATTCCAGCAAGTCAACCTCCTTCCTAAACTGAGGGGCCCAGAACTGGACACAGTACTCGAGGTGTGGCCTAACCAGTGCAGTGTACAGGGGCAGAATGACCTCCCTTCACAGAATCACAGAATCACCAAGGTTGGAAGAGACCTCAAAGATCATCAAGTCCAACCTGTCATCACAGACCTCATGACTACTAAACCATGGCACCAAGTGCCACATCCAGTCCCCTCTTGAACACCTCCACCACCCCCCGGGCAGCCCATTCCAATGGCTAACAACTCTCTCAGTGAACATATATTTATCTATCACAGAGTCATAGAATTGTTAGGGTTGTAAGGGACCTGAGGGATCAGCCAGTTCCAACCCCCTGCCATGGACAGGGACCCCTCAGACTAGATCAGGTTGCTCAGAGCCACATGTATCTAGATATCTATATATCTAGGTATATTCTTACATTAAATCTGTTCTGGTGTAGGTGATCCTGCTCTGGCAGAGGGGTTGGACTGGATGATGTTTTGAGGTCCCTTCCAGCCCCTGAAATTCTGTGATTCTGTGAAACAAAGCTCACCTGAAGACTTAAAAAACAAGCAACAAAAATATAGCATTGAACCAAAGATAGTGTGCATCATAATTCAAAAGCAATGAGCAGGACCATAAGTAGTCATGTTGGGACTTCAGTGTGATCCAGCAGCTGTAACAGTCAGTAATAAGTCAGCAGTATCAGCCTGATGAACTTGGTGGCTCTCTGTGATGGAGTTACAGCATCAGTTGGTACGGGAAGAGCAATTGGTGTCATCTACCTGCACTTGTGTAAAGTGTTTGTCACTGTCCCACATGACATCCTGGTCACCAGTTTGGAACATTATGGACTTGAGGATGCAGCACTCACTGGATAAGGAACTGGCTGATGACCACACTCAGGGAGTTGAGGTTCACAGCTCCATGTCCAGATGGAGACCAGTGATGAGTGGCATCCCTGAGGGGTTGGTACTGGGACCAGTGCTGGTTAACCCCTTTGCTAGTGATATGGACAGTGGGATTGAGGAACCTTCAGCAAGGTTGTGGATGACACCAAGCTTTGTGGTCCAGTTGACACACTGGAGGGAAAGGATGCATCCAGAGGAGCCTGGACAAGCTTGAGGGGGGGCCCAAGCCAACCTCATGAAGTTCAGCAAAGCTAACTGCAAGGTCCTGTACCTGGGTTGGGGCAGTGCCAAATACCAATATGGTCTGGGTGAGGGGTGGCTCCAGAGCAGTCTCAAGGAGAAGGACTTGGCAGTGTCACTTGATGAAAGACTCAACATGAGCTGGCAATGGGTGACTCCACCACCTCCCTGGGCAGCCCATTCCAGCAGCCAAGCTCTCTTTCTGGGAAGAATTTCTTCCTAACATCCAGCCTAAACCTCCCCTGGCACAGCTTGAGACTGTGTCCTCTTGTTCTGGTGCTGGTTGCCTGGGAGAAGGGACCACCCCCCACCTGGCTACAGCCTCCCTTCAGGTAGAAATCTGACTGACTTCTTTTTATTTGCTTCTAGGTTGGCGATGTTCTCTACTGTGCTGGACAGATTGCTCTGGTCCCTTGCACGATGCAGCTGGTCAGCGGCGGCGTACGGCCTGAGGCCATGGTGTCCCTCCGTCATGTTGAGAGAGTTCTTCAAGCTCTGAGCCAGGAGGTTGCCCTCCACCACGTCATCACAGCCACCTGCTACGTTACTGACCGCAAGCACATTCCTGTTGCTCGCTCTGCCTGGCAGAAGAGATTAAGAGAGCACACAAAGGTAGCTGTGGGATTCCTTTTCTCCTTTCTGGGCTTACAGTAAGGCTTAATTGAGCTGTTGTGCTCTGACTCAGGAGTGCTTGTGCACAGCTGAGAAATGAAATTGCTGTGCAGGAAGTTAGACTCATCATGAACTTTGTCTTAATTCCCCAAAGTAGTTTGTGAGGAACTCTTACTGAGCAGTCAGTTCCTCCAGTAAAAATGGGAACAGTACTTGGAGGGCAATGAAACTGGTGAGAGGCCTGGAGCACAGCCCCATGAGGAGAGGCTGAGGGAGCTGGGGTTGCTTAGCCTGGAGAAGAGGAGGCTCAGGGGAGACCTTCTTGCTGTCTACAACTGCCTGAAGGGAGGTTGTAGCCAGGTGGGGGTTGGTCTCTTCTCCCAGGCACCCAGCACCAGAACAAGAGGACACAGTCTCAAGTTGTGCCAGGGGAGGTTTAGGCTGGATGTTAGAAAGACATTCTTCACAGAAAGAGAGATTTGCCATTAGAATGTGCTGCCCAGGGAGGTGGTGGAGTCACCATCACTGGAAGTGTTTAAAAAGAGCCTGGATGAGGCACTTGGTGCCATGGTTTAGTTGATGAGATGGTGTTGGGTGAGAGTTTGGACTCGATGATCTCAAGGGTCTTTTCCAACCTGGTTGATTCTATGATTCTAATGATTACTCAATAAGAATAGATGGTGTCTGCATTAATTTGTTTCCTGCCCCTGTCACCCATCAAAAGAGGAGTTTGTGCAAACAAAACAACACAGATCAGAACTCTCCTCTTGTAAATTGTACATTAGAAACCATGAAACTAAAGATGTTGTAGAATCACAGAATCTTTTTGGTTGGAAAAGAACTTGAAGTTCATTGAGTCTGAGCATTAACTCTTCCAAGTCTGGTGCTAAACCATGTCCCTTATCGTTTCATAGTTTCATAGTTTCATTCAGGGTTGGAAGGGAGCACAAGGATCATCCAGTTCCAACCCCCCTGCCATGGGCAGGGAAACCCCACACTAGATCAGGCTGGACAGAGCCTCATCCAGCCTGCTCTTAAACACCCCCAGGGACAGGGCCTCGACCACCTCCCTGGACAACCCATTCCAGGGCTTCACCACTCTCATGGTGAAGAACCTCCTCCTCACCTCCAGCCTGAATCTCCCCACCTCCAGCTTCATTCCATTCCCCCTAGTCCTATCACTACCTGAGATCCTGAGAAGTCCTTCCCCAGCCTTCCTGTAGGCCCCCTTCAGATACTGGAAGGCCACAATTAGGTCACCTCGGAGCCTTCTCTTCTGCAGACTGAACAGCCCCAACTCCTTCAGTCTGTCCTCACAGGAGAGGTGCTCCAGCCCTCTGATCATCCTCGTGGCCCTTCTCTGGACACCTTCCAGCACCTCCACATCCCTCTTGTACTAGGGGCTCCAGAATTGGAGGCAGTACTCCAGGTGGGGTCTCACCAGGGCTGAGTAGAGGGGGAGGATCACCTCCCTCGACCTGCTGGCCACACTTCTCCTGATGCAGCCCAGGATCTGATTGGCTTTGCGGGCTGCAAGTGCACATTGAGAGCTCATGTTGAGCTTTTTGTCCACCAGCACCCCCAAGTCTCTCTCCTCAGGGCTACTTTCCAGCCAGTCACTGCCCAGCCTGGATTTGTGCCTGGGATTGCCTCGACCCAGCTGCAGGACCCTGCCCTTGGTCTTATTGAACTTCATGAGGTTGGCTTGTGCCCACCTCTCCAGCCTGTCAAGGTCCCTCTGGATGGCCTCCCTTCCCTCCAGCGTGTCTGCTGCACCACACAGCTTGGTGTCATCAGCAAACCTGCTGAGGGTGCACTCAATGCCACATCTGTTTGTCTTTTAAACACCTCCAGGGATGGGGATTCAAACACCCCTCCTGGGGAGTCCATTCCAGTGTTAGAGAACCCTTTTGGAGAAGAAGTTTCTTTTAACATCCAAGCTAAAGCTTCCCTGGTGCAACTCGAGGCCATTTCCTCTTGTCCTGTCACTTGTTACCAGGAAGGAAAGACCAACACCCACCTCACTGCAGCCTCCTTCCAGAGACTTGGAAAGAGGGAGAGGGTCTCCGCTCCTTTCCTCCAGGCTAAACAGCCTCACTTCCTTCAGCCTCTCCTCACAAGACCTGCTGCCCAGATCCCTCACCAGCTTCACTGCTCTTCTTTGGACCCACTCCAGCACTTCAATATCTGTGTCCCAAAACTGAACCCAGTGCTCAAGACGTGGCCTCACCAGTGCTGAGTCTAATCACCTCCCTGGTCCTGCTGGTCATGCTCTTCCCGATAAAGGCCAGGATGCTGCTGGCCTTCTTGGCCATCTGAGCACACTGGTGGCTCATGTTCATCTGGTTGTCAATCAACACCCCCAGGTCTTCCTCTGCTGGGCAGCTTTCCCCAAGCCTGGAGTGTTCCATGGGGTTGTTTTGGCTTAAGTGGAAGACCCACTTGTTGAATCTCATATAGTTGGCCTTGGCCCTTCAATCCAGCCTGCCTAGGTCTGTCTGCAGAGCCTTCCTTACCCTCAGGCAGATCAGTTTACTGCCATGGTTTAGTTGGTTAGATGGTGTGGGGTGATAGGTTGGACTTGATGATCTCAAAGGTCTTTTCCAACCAGGTTAGCTCTGTGATTCTGTGAACCCTCCCAAAGAGGATTTTATAGATGGGATTTTAGACTCCACATTTATATTTATTGAATATTCTATATTTAGTGGCAAAAAATGAGGGTATATTAAAATGGAGGTGTTTGTATTTAACACAGTTGAGTAAATCACACCCATCTGAACTGCCAAAGGTTATTTTTAGAGCAGCAAAAATGATTAGTGTTCTGTGATATAGTGATGTCTGGTAAATATCCTCTGCATAAATAACACTGTTCAGCAGCTTCAGTGAAATCCTTCAACATACTTCATGTCAGCAGTGTGTAAAGCACAAAAAGGGATTGTATAAATTGTTTAGGACACAAATAAATTTGGCCCAGCAGAGCATAAAACAGAAAGCAGTGTGAGAATTGTTCTCTGGGTGTGTTCATATAAATCAAAAGGCTTACTTTTAAGAGCAGGATGTGGACACAGATTTGGCCAAAGCTTTGTTTTAGCTAAGGCCACAGGGTCAGACACACTTACCTGGACTTTACAGGACCTCTTGTCATGTTGACAGTGACAGTTGTCTTTTAGGGACTGCTTGGATTATAAGAAAGGTAAGTTGAGTATGTTTCAGAGTCATCTTATTTTACTGATAGAGGAGTGTCTCTACTGAGCAATTGTAGGAGAGGGAGCAAATTGTGATAGGAAGCAGGCTGGACCCCCAGCAACTTCTGATTTGTTTCAATCACCCAAACTCTGGCCCCTTCACAGCATCACAGAATGTCAGGGGCTGGAAGGGACCTCGAAAGCTCATCCAGTCCAATCCCGCTGCCAGAGCAGGATCATCTACAGTAGGTCATGCAGGATTACCTGTAAATGGCAAATAAGCTGCTGCAAACCACAGCATCACAGCATGTTGGGGGCAGGAAGGGACCTCAAAAGCTCAAGCAGTCCAACCCCCCTGCCAGAGCAGGATCATCTACAGTAGGTCATGCAGGATTACCTGTAAATGGCAAATAAGCTGCTGCAAACCACAGCATCACAGAATGATAGGGGCAGGAAGGGACCTTGAAAGCTCATCCAATCCAACGCCCCTGCCAGAGCAGGATCATCTACGGTAGGTTATGCAGGATTGGCAAATAAGCTGCTGCAAACCACAGCATCACAACATCACAGAATGATAGGGACTGGAAGGGACCTCGAAAGCTCATCCAGTCCAACCCCCCTGCCAGAGCAGGATCATCTACAGGAGGTCATGCAGGAGTGCATCCAGGCAGGTCTTGAATATCTCCAGAGAGGGAGACTCCACAACCCCCCTGGGCAGCCTGCTCCAGGCTTCTCTCACCCTCACAGTGACAAAATTTTTCCGTCTGTTTCCATGGAACTTCCTCTGCCTCAGCTTCCACCACTGCCCCTTGTGCTGGCATTGGGCATCACCCAGCAGAGCCTGGCTCCATTCTCTTGGCACTCACCCTTTACATATTTATAAACATTAATGAAGTTACCTGTCAAGCTCCTCCTCTCCAAACTGCCTTATTCCAGCATCATTCCTTGCTTCCTACACAACTCCTTTCCACTCCTGTCATCCTGGTTTCCCCCACTCCAGATGGCAACTCAGTAGCTGTGCTGCAAGCACCATTCCCTGCAGTGTTACCCCTCCAGTGTAACCCTGGGTATTGTCTCCCTGAACTCCAGTTACCCACAGCCACCAGAGGCTGTGTCCTGAGAGCTGGCATCCAGCCTTTGCCTCTGTCCCTTTGAGTCACAGTGTCATTGGAGAAGCTGTTCAGGGTGACAGAGGAAGTCTGATGGAGGTGTAGAAGGCTGTATTAGAAAGAGAAAAATAGCAGAGAGGGAAGAGTAGGAAAGCAGCACCACTGAGATCCCACTGAAAAGAAAAAAATAAACCACTGAGCTACCAAAAAGTTCTTTGGATCAACACTTGGAGTGTTGAGAGAGAGTTCCTTTGTTAGAACTGAAAGTGTATTGTGGGATCTGAGCTAAACATTTCAGTTCTCTTGATGGAGGGAAGGGAGGCCATCCACAGGGACCTGGACAGGCTGGAGAGATGGACACAAGCCAACCTCATGAGGTTCAACAAGACCAAGGGCAGGGTCCTGCAGCTGGGTCGAGGCAATCCCAGGCACAAATCCAGGCTGGGCAGGGACTGGCTGGAAAGCAGCCCTGAGGAGAGCGACTTTGGGGTGCTGGAGGATGAGAAGCTCAACAGGAGCTCTCAGTGTGCACTTGCAGCCCACAAAGCCAATCAGATCCTGGACTGCATCAGGAGAAGTGTGGCCAGCAGGGCAAGGGAGGTGATCCTCCCCCTCTGCTCAGCTCTGGTGAGACCCCACCTGGAGTACTGCCTCCAGTTCTGGAGCCCCTAGTACAAGAGGGATGTGGAGGTGCTGGAAGGTGTCCAGAGAAGGGCCACGAGGATGATCAGAGGGCTGGAGCACCTCTCCTGTGAGGACAGACTGAAGGAGTTGGGGCTGTTCAGTCTGGAGAAGAGAAGTCTCCCAGGTGACCTCATTGTGGCCTTCCAGGATCTGAAGGGAGCCTACAGGAAGGCTGGGGAGGGACTTCTGAGGATCTCAGGTAGTGATAGGACTAGGGGGAATGGAATGAAGCTGGAGGTGGGGAGATTCAGGCTGGAGGTGAGGAGGAAGTTCTTCCCTATGAGAAGCCCTGCAATGGGTTGTCCAGGGAGGTGGTTGGGGTGCCATCCCTGGGGGTGTTTAAGCCCAGGCTGGATGAGGCTGTGGCCAGGCTGATCTAGTGTGGGGTGTCCCTGCCCATGGCAGGGGGGTTGGAACTGGATGATCCTTGTGCTCCCTTCCAACCCTGACTGATACTATGATACTATGATAAGGCTGCATTGCTGTTAAGTAGTGGCTGCTGGAGAAGTCAAATTCTAGTTCAGGAATCAGAGAATGTTAGGGGTTGGAAGGGACCCAGGAAGCTCTTCCAGTCCAGCCCCCCTGCCAGAGTGGGATCACCTAGAGCAGGTCACACAGGAACACATCCACTGAATATCTGCAGAGAGGAAAGCAGTGGTTCAAATGAAAAGAAAACCCAGGCTGCAGCTGCAGGAGTGAAAATGGAGTTGAGGAAAGCACCAAGTTCAAGGTAAAAAACAGGCTGCCAAAACAGCATAAAGGCAGCCATGCAAACAAATAATCAAAGCCAAAACCCAGGGGGAATAATTGGAATTAACAAATCCAAGTGCCAGGCATTGGCAGCTTCTCCCCACCCTATTTTTAAGTTACACTCCTTCCACAGTCCTGTGGGAGTTCCCAGGCAGACTTTGAAGCAGTCCTGAGGAGATGAATTTAGGGACCTTCCCTAGCACACCTAGTCAGAAGTAGTAACAGTTGTGTGGTAGAAGAGTTTGGGCTTAGCATTTACAGATTATTATTTTTAACTACTTTTATTCTTTTCATTAAAATAGCCACTCCCTTCCCCCCTTACTCCCCCCCACTCTCCCCCCCCCCCATAACTTTATAGCACTGCTAAAACTTCCTGGAAGCAGAGCTGACAGTTTCCCAATTAAGTCTCATCCTGTGTTTTCCTTTCACATCTTGTGATGACAGTGTCATGCAATAGGATGGTTCTATAAAGCAGTTTGGCTAACTCATTCAGCAGAGTAATCAATAGGGGGGGAAAAAAAACACACCACAGAAGCCAGATGGGTTGTAGTCCGTTTGTATTGGGTGGGACAGATGGCATTATTGATAGATGGAAGCATTCCAAATAATCATTGTATGATGGTAGAGCAGTGCCTGTGCCTGCAAAGTTTGTGTTCATTTACTTTGTGGAACCACTTTGCTCAGGAGGGGTGGAGTTGTACCCTGCAGACAGTGCTCCCCCTAGAGTGTACCTGGGAGCTGAGTCCACCCCCTACCTTCTTTTTTCCCTCCCCAGGGGTTTTCCATGCAGAACCCTCCCTGTGGTAGTCTGTTGGAGTATCTCAAGTGGTGCACTACACTCCTGCCACTACGAAGGCTGAGGTGGGCAAGGTTGTGCCTCAAGGTGCCAGAATGTGCCTCAAGAGGGCTGGAGCTCCTCTGCTATGAGGACAGAGAAGAGAAGACTCCAAGGAGACCTAATTGTGGACTTCCAGTATCTGAAGGGGGCTACAAGAAAGTTGGGGAGGGACTTTTTAGGATGTCAGGGAGTGATAGGAGTGGGGGGAATGGAACAAAACTAGAAATGAGTAGATTCAGATTGGATGTGTTGATCCTAAGGACATCTTCCATCCTTACTAATGAAAAATCTACCAGGTGAGAGATTTTCTGTGACACTGGGAAAAAGAAAAACCCCAGCAAAAAAACCCAACCTGTCTTTTGGCCTTTATAACACAGCTTGCATTTGGATCTTAGTGCTCTGATCCCCTCCCTCCAATAAATTCCTGAGCGAATGTACTGAGCAAGCAGTGTGCCCAGGTGGCCAAGAAAGTCAATGGCATCCTGGCCTGTATCAGCAATGCTGTGTCCAGCAGGAGCAGGGAGGTGATTGTCCCCAGGTACTCAGCTCTGGTGAGGCCACACTTTGAGTATTGTGTCCAGTCTGGGACACCTCAATGCAAGAGAGATGCTGCAGCCAATGCAGAGGAGAGCAAGGAAGCTGGGAAGGGCCTGGAGAATAAATCTGTTGAAGAGCAACTGAAGGAGCTTGGGATGGTTAATGTGAAAAAGAGGCGGATGAGGGGAGACCTCCTGGCTCTCTACAACTACCTGAAATGAGGTTGTGAAGAAGCTTCTGCTGGTCTCTTCTCAGAGGTAATTAGTGACAGAACAAGAGGGAATGGCCTCAAGCTGTGACTGGGTAGGTTTAGACTGGACACTAGGAAACTTTTTTTCGTGGCAAGAGTGGTCAGGGGTTGGAATGTGCTGCCCAGGGAGGTGGTGGAGTCCCCAAGCCTGGATGTGTTTAAAGGTGGTTTGGATGTGGTGTTTGGGGCTATGGCTTAGGAGTGACCCTTGTAGAGTGGGGTTCTGGTTTGGACTTGGTGATCCTGAGGCTCTTTTGCAACCTGAATGATTCTGTGATACCTCTAAAAGTTCTGCAGCCCACCTTCTGACAGAAGCTTCCTTGGCTTCCTGTAGCAAGCATTCAGGATGAGTGGCTGTGATCCCATGATTGTTTCCAATCCAGCAAAGAGTGCTGCAGCTGAGTTTCATGCTGCCAGGAATGCCAGTCAGGTTGTTGACAGTGTCTTAATATCATGTAATGCAGAAGTGATGGGGAAGAGATTTGCAGTGTGAGATCTGATAGCTGCTGCAAACGGCTCTCTTGCTTGCTTCAGCACGCGGGGAACTTGATGCCAATGCTCAGCCTCTAAATTTAAACCTTTTGGGGGCAGATTTACAAACTGGTTAGATGTCAAAAGATGTAAATGAGCCTGAAAGAGGATGTTTTCAAAGCTCTCTCAGAGCAGTCAGCTAGGGGGGCACTGGGCCCATTCCAGGGAGCACCCCACATTGTACCTCCATCAATACCGCTGGCACTGCCCTGTGTCTTTCCATCTCACCTCCCAAACGATGTCTGGATCACAAGTTGCAAACAACTTAAGCCCCTGCACAAGAAGCTGCCTAGCTACAAGCAGTGGTTTTTTGGAATAATTACTATGTTTTCATGGCAGTCAGTTAGATGGCATCATGCATCTGAAGAAAAGGACCTGGGGGTGCTGGTGGAGGAGAAGCTCAACATGAGCCAGCAGTGAGCACTTGCAGCCCAGAAAGCCAAGCAGAGCCTGGGCTGCAGCAAGAGAAGCAGAGCCAGCAGGGACAGGGAGGTGATTATCCCCTTTGCTCTGCTCTGGCAATGACCACACCTGCAGTACTGCATCCAGTTCTGGAGCCCCTAGTACAGGAAGGATCTGGAGGTGCTGGAAGGTGTCCAGAGAAGGGCCACGAGGATGAGCAGAGGGCTGGAGCTGCTCTCCTACAGGGACAGACTGAGGGATTTGGGGCTGTTCAGTCTGGAAAAGAGAAGGCTCTGAGGAGACCTTGTTGTGGCCTTCCAGTATCTGAAGGGGACTACAAGAAAGCTGGGGAGGGACTTTTTCAGGTGTCAGGAAGTGATAGGACTAGGGGGACTAGGGGGAGTGAGTAGATTCAGATTGGATGTTGGAAAGAAGTTGTTCCCCATGAGGGTGGTGAGAGACTGGCACAGGTTGCCCAGGGAGGTGGTGGAAGCCTCATCCCTGGAGGTGTTTGCAGCCAGGCTGGAGGTGGCTGTGAGCAATCTGCTGTAATGTGAGGTGTCCCTGCCCATGGCAGGGGGGTTGGAACTGGATGATCCTTGAGGTCCCTTCCAACTCTGACAATTCTATGATTCTTTGTCCAGAGAAGAGCAACAAGACTGCTGAGGGGTTTGGAGGGTGTCATATGAGGAGCAGATGAGGGGAACTGGGGTCATTTAGTCAGGAGAAGAGAAGGCTGAGGTGAGATCTTACAACTAGATCTCTACAACTACCTAACAGGAGGTTGGAATAAGGCTGGTGCTGGTCTCTTCTCCCAAGCAACCAGTGATAAGATGAGAGGAAATGGGTTTAAGTTGTGCCAGAGGAGGTTTAGATTGGACATTAGGAAGAAGTTCTATACAGTGAGAGTGATTGCCCATTGGAATGGGTGGTGGAGTCACCATCACTGGAGGTGTTCAGGAGGAGACTTGCTGGGGTGCTTGGTGCCATGGGTTAGTTGTTTAGGTGGGTTGGATTGGTTGATAGGTTGGACACGATGACCTTGAAGGTCTCTTCCAACCTGGTTTGTTATTCTATTCTATTTTTTATTCTGTTCTATTAGGAAAGAGTTTTTTGCTGAGAGAGTGGTGAGACATTGGACCAGGCTTCCCAGGGAGGTGATGGAGTCACCATCTCTAGAGGTGTTCAGGAAGCTGTAGGTGTGGTGCTTCAGGATGTAATTTAGTGCTCATGGTAGCTGGGGTAGAGTTGACTCCATGATCTTGAAGGTCTTTTCCAGCCTTAGTGGTTCTATGATGGTGAATTCTGTATCCTCTAAATAATAGCATGTCATCCTGATACTAATTGGTCTCCTCCTTTTACCAGTTTCTTGAAGAGAATAGGTGAGGAATAGAAGTAAATGAATAGTATAGGTGTATAAATAATAGATTAGGCCCCTCCTACATTGACACTGCAGTCAAATCCCATCTGGGTTGATGAACAGGAGTGGTAACATTACCAGGAGAAAACTAAACAGTTTTGAAAACCCTTTCCACCAGCCAGTACCTGTGGCCTATCAGAAATTCAGCAGGAAGACAGCACTTGTTTCTGTTGCCCTTTTTCCTCTCATCAGGCTTCTAACATTATTGGCTCCTAGCTGCTGTTTTGAGCGTTCCATAGCTGGACAGATTAAAGCAGGCTTCTTTTATTGCCTGTGTTAAGAGCATGCAGTGCATTCAAACAGCACAGTGGTAGCAGGTCTTTCATCCTGTGCCTGGTGGATTTCCTTTCCCCTGCCTTCAGATTAGCAAGGCTTTTGTATTCCTTTGGAGCAGCTGTAATGAGAGTATTTAACACAGGTCAAATGCAGATGGTGGAACTGCAGAGGTCCTTGAAAACAGCCTGCCTTTTAACACTGGGCCATGGTGGGAGCTGAAAGCCTTGCCAATTTCACCTTCTAGTGAGACTGTGATACTCTGCTTGGAACATAAGTGGAGCCTTCATATAGGTATATAGTCAACAAAAGAACAACCAAGCAGGCTGCATGATTTCAACTGAAGCCATTATTAGCAACTGAGTACATCTCTCTGCATTAAAAAATTGTATGATTGCCTAACATTCTAGATGCTAGCCAGGAATTTAATTTGCAGGCTATAAAGCATGACAACAGCAATGGGGAGCATTTGTTGTGTGAGTGTTGGTGTAGACAGATACACATACAATCACATCCTTAGCTGGTACAAGTCACCATGGCCCTGATTTCCATGAAATGATTTGGTGGATGGGATGACCATGAGCCAGCAATGTGCTCTGGTGGCCAAGAAGGCCAATGCCATTCTGGGGTGGATTGGAAGGAGTGTGGTTAGTAGGTGCAGAGAGGTTCTCCTCCACCTCTACTCTGCCCTGGTGAGGCTGCATCTGGAATATTGTGTCCAGTTCTGGGCCCCTGAGTTCAAGAAGGACCTCAGGGAACTGCTTGAAAAGAGTCCACTGCAGAACCACAACAATTATTAAGGAGTGGAACATCTTCCTTATGAGGAGCGCCTGAGGGAGCTGAGGGCTCTTTAGCTTGGAGAGGAGGAGCCTGAGGGGTGACCTCATTCATGTTTATAAAGATGTGCAGGGTGAGTGCCCAGAGGCTGGAGCCAGGCTCTGCTGGGTGATGCCCAATGCCAGCACAAGGGGCAGTGGTGGAAGCTGAGGCAGAGGAAGTTCCATGGAAACAGACGGAAAAATTTTGTCACTGTGAGGGTGAGAGAAGCCTGGAGCAGGCTGCCCAGGGGGGTTGTGGAGTCTCCCTCTCTGGAGATATTCAAGACCTGTCTGGATGCACTCCTGCATGACCTACTGTAGATGATCCTGCTCTGGCAGGGGGAGTGGACTGCTTGAGCTTTTGAGGTCCCTTCCTGCCCCTAACATGCTGTGATGCTGTGGTTTGCAGCAGCTTATTTGCCATTTACAGGTAATCTATACATGCATTTTAAACATTGTTTTTCAGTTGGACACAGTGAAGAAGTGGATGTCAAGTTCTTCAGGCTGGTAAACAGCCTGGCTCATCCAGACTGACTGATTTTCCCTTGCAGCAGTTCCCCTGTAAGAGTTTTTTTGGAGTGATTCTTCATCTCCTTTGCTGAAAATATTAATTCTGGTTTGAGCCTGTCACTTTAGTGTTAAGCAAGAGGGCATACAGGCATCCACTGTTTGCTTGGGCCAGAGCCCCTGCTCAAAAGTCTTATGTGTGATGACTGTAAAAGCCAGTAACAGCATTTCAGCCCTGAGGTGAGTACCTGTTATCTGTGCCTCTTTATAGAGGGGAGTGTCTAATTTGGGGTGAAAAGGGATCAGATTTCACCCAGAGAAGTCCTAATTATGTGTAGGGCACTTTGAATCCTCACAGCTAGGAAAGGAATTTCAGGAAGTCCATCAGCTTTAGAGCTGTTTTGTTTTCCTTTGGTTGGGTTCATCCTGTCGGTTTGGACTGCAAGAAAACCATTTGGACTGCAAGAAAAGCCAGACTACCGCCCAGACCTGCACAGACCCAGACTTGAGCAGCCAAGTCTAGTTCAGAGGAGTCCCTACCCATGGTGGGGAGGTTGGAGTAGATGATCTCTGAGGTCCCTTCCAACCTAAGCCATTCTATGATTAACAGCTGCTCCTTCCTAAAACTGCAGCAAGTTAATCTCTTTCAGACACCACAAGGGTTCTTTCCAAGTCAATGCAGTTTGATGTTAAGCACCAAGCAGCCATTCTAGTTCTTGGTCTTTTCCAGGGAGTGTATTTAACTTGTCTTTTTGGGTGTGAGTTCAATAAAAATCAGACAACTCAGATCTCAGAAACCAGTCAAAATTTTACACTGAGAGTCTTCCCTGCAGCTCTGCAGGCAGTATCCTCTTGGGCATGGTTATGCAGGACCTGGCAAAGCCTTCTTGTTGCAGGGAGGAAACTCAGCTATTGAGTACTGTAGTGGGTCTGGTCAGGATGGAGTGCAGTATCACAGCAGTATCACAGCATTGCTGAGGTTCATCGAGGATCATCGAGTCCAACCTGTCACCACAGACCTGATGACCAGACCATGGCACCAAGTGCCACGTCCAATCTCTTGAACACCTCCAGGGATGGTGACTCCACCACCTCCCTGGGCAGCACATTCCAATGGCCAATCACTCTTTCTATGAAGAACTTCTTCCTAACATCCAGCCTAAATGTCCTCTGGCACAGCTTGAGACTGTGTCCTCTTGTTCTGGTGCTGGGTGCCTGGGAGAAGAGACCAACCCCTTCCTGGCTACCACCACCTTTCAGGTAGTTGTAGAGGGCAATGAGGTCTCCCCTGAGCCTTCTCTTCTCCAGGCTAAACAACCCCAGCTCCCTCAGCCTCTCCTCACAGGGCTGTGCTCAAGGCCTCTCCCCAGCCTTGTTGCCCTTCTCTGGACACGTTCAAGTGTCTCGATGTCCTTCCTAAACTGAGGGGCCCAGAACTGGACACAGGACTCAAGGTGTGGCCTAACCAATGCAGAGTCCAGGGGCACAATGACTTCCCTGCTCCTGCTGGCCACACTAGTCCTAATGCAGGCCAGAGTTAACTTTACTCTTAGCAGCCCCCATACCAGGTCTGTTTTGGACAGATCTGGGACATCCCATACCGTATAATATCCTTCCAGTACCTGAAGGGTGGTCTACAAGGAGGCTGGGGAGGGACTTTTTAGGGTGTCAGGGAGTGATAGGACTAGGACAGCCTTCATTTAGTTCAAGTCTCTTTCCTAAGTGCTTCTTTTTGACACCACAGCTGCAGAATGAACCCCTCCGAGTGACAGTCTGTGATCACGTTTCATGGGGCAGACTTTCAGTTTCTATTGCCATCAATTGATGACTTTGTTCCTTAGTTATATTCCCCCCTCCCCCCCATAGTATCATAGTATAGTATCATAGTATCTGTCAGGGTTGGAAGGGACCACAAGGATCAGCCAGTTCCAACCCCCCTGCCACGGGCAGGGACACCCCACACTAGATCAGCCTGGCCAGAGCCTCCTCCAGCCTGGGCTTAAACACCTCCAGGGACAGGGCCTCAACCACCTCCCTGGACAACCCATTCCAGGGCTTCACCACTCTCATGGGGAAGAACTTCCTCCTCACCTCCAGCCTGAATCTCCCCACCTCCAGCTTCATTCCATTCCCCCTAGTCCTAGTCCTTTCCCCCTAGTCCCATGGTGACTGATAGATTGAATGATGTATGTTTTAAGGGGTGTTTGAAGGAATATTAACTTCAGCCATTAAGTGGTTATCTCTTGGCTCAGGAGCCTTTGGTTTTTTGGGAGGCAGTTAATGTTTCTGAAGCAAACAAAGCAGCTTTTCCAAGATGTAATTATTCCCTTATCAATTTTGCATTCTCCTGCCCCTTTGAGCATCCAGCAGGCAGGGCTGGAATTTACATTTAGCTCTGCAGGATGTGCTTTCAATATTAGTATGATTATGAGGGGAGAAATCCCAAATCAAAGTGAATGTTTGCTACAATGGTGAGGTGTGGGAAGGTGCAATTGGAGGAACAGCAGCGTGCATTATTGTATTGAACTAACTCACAGCTTGACTCAAAGTCCCTGCTGGGGGAGAAATGTAGGGGAACTGGCAGAGTTTTGCTACATCTGCTCCCTACTGCTAACAGGCTTTACCCTGCTCCATTTTTATTATGCTGGCTGTTTAGATATTTTGCTTCTGAAATGATATCTGTAACTAGGAGAGGACATGAAAGGGAGCACGACAGGTAGGGGCTGTTTAAAAATTGAACACTATCAGCAAGGGATATTAAAGGCCATAATGAGTGAGATGCTTGCCTTCTCAGTGTGGGGTTTTTAGAGTTCAGGCTCTGCAGTGCTGGTGGAAAGACTGAGTGTAAGTAGTGGGTAAAAGAGATTTCATAGCCTGAGTAGCTTGTACAGCCAGAAGGCACCATTAGATCATTTAGGCTGACCTGTATATCACACACCATTACATTTCACCCAGATATTCCTCTTTTGAACCCTGTGAGTGTACTTAGACTAAAAGGAAGAAATTCTTCCCAGCAAGAGAGATTGCCCATTGGAATGTGCTGCCCAGGGAGGTGGTGGAGTCACCATCCCTGGAGGTGTTCAAAAAGAGCACTTGGTGCCATGGATTAATTGATTGGATGGTGGTGGGTGATAGGTTGGACTGGGTGATCTCAAAGGTTCTTTTTCAACCTGGTTAATTCTGTGTTCTGTAAAATATATCAGGCTGTAAGAGTTTGAAATGCTTTATGCCACTGGATGAGTACCTGAGGGCCCAGTATCAAGGAGACATCTTCTCCTCCAAGCAGTCAGATCCATTTTAAAAGCTAATATTAATTGCCTAATTCTGAATTTTTAGGCACTTCCCCCTGCTTTTGAGAGCCATGCTGGGAGTTCTGTGCTTAGATTCTCAGTCCAGATTCCTTGCAGCCACAGAATGAGTAGTATCATAGTATCAGTCAGGGTTGGAAGGGACCACAAGGATCATCTAGTTCCAGCCCCACTCAGGGTTTAGAAGGGACCACAAGGATCATCTAGTTGCAACCCCCCTCAGGGTTTAGAAGGGACCTCAAGGATCAGCCAGTTCCAACCCCCTGCCATGGGCAGGGACACCTCACACTACAGCAGGTTGCTCACAACCACATCCAGCCTGGCCTTAAAAGCCTCCAGGGATGAGGCTTCCACCACCTCCCTGGGCAACCTGTGCCAGTCTCTCACCACCCTCATGGGGAAGAGCTTCCTAACATCTAATCTAAATCCTATCACTCCCTGACACCCTCAAAAGTCCCTCCCCAGCTTTCTTGTAGCCCCCTTCAGATACTGGAAGGCCACAATAATAATCACTGCTGTAACTGAAGCTTATAAGCATCTAAAATTGCAGGGGAGATGGTATTGTGCATTTTCCATTCCCTATCACCACATGCTTCCCATAACTGATTAGCCAACATTTAAGAATGTTTCCCTTGCTCTGATGGTGGCATAATTGTGCAATTATGAAATGCATTTTGAAGAGAGATTGAAATGTGTATCACTTAATGGGTAGCTGAAAACTCCTGAATCCAGAGGCCTATCAAAGCTGAGCTTTTACAGTGTTCATGCTTACATGATAAAGCAAGCAAATACTGAAGTCCCAGTCTTAAAGAGAAGGGTTTTCTCCATCAGTGTGCAGGCAGAAGGGGGTGTCTTCCTTTCAGCAGGCCAGTTT
Source organism: Melanerpes aurifrons (assembly GCA_011125475.1). Classification (NCBI taxonomy): domain Eukaryota; kingdom Metazoa; phylum Chordata; class Aves; order Piciformes; family Picidae; genus Melanerpes; species Melanerpes aurifrons. Next base: position 3,512,823 of record WWNC01000001.1, read on the forward strand.
GAATTTTCTGTCTGTCTTTATAGAATCATAGAACAGTCTGGGTTGGAAGGGACCCCCAAGGGTCATCAAGTCCAGCCCCCTCTGCAGTAAGCTGGAGCATCCTCAACTAGATCAGGCTGCTCAGAGCCCTGTGGAGCCTCACCTTGAATACCTCCAGGGATGGGGTCTTGACTACCTCCTTGGGCAACCTGTTCCAGTGTTCTACCACCCTCATTTTTTCCTAACATCCAACCTAAATCTGCTCTTCTCTCATTTCAAACCATTGCCCCTGCAGGCCTTTGCAAACAGTCCTTCTGCAGCCTTCTCGGAGCCCCCTTTAGGTACTGACAGGCTGCTATTAGGTCTCCCTGGAGCCTTCTCTTCTCCAGGCTGAACACCTCCAGCTCCCTCAACCTGTCCTCATAGCAGAGGTGTTCCAGCCCCCTGAGCATTTTTGTGGCCCTGCTCTGGCCCTACTCCATCAGCTCCATGTCCTTCCTGTGCTGAGGTCTCCAGAGCTGGACACAGTGCTCCAGGTGGGGTACATCTGTTTGTCCTATTAAGTCAGTATTTGAGCTTCATTTTCAAGCAAAGCTGTAAGCCCAGAAAGCAGAGGTCTTACCCTGCTTATGCCAGACTTTCTGCACAGGGTTCAGCCTTTCCAATTGTTTATCTATCCTAGAGACTCGTTCAAAGCTGTGCCTTCATCTTAATGTGGTACTGATTGCTCTTATTTTGATCATCTCACAGAGCTGCTCACTTTCTGAAAGGAAAGGATTGAAACCCAGTGGATCCAATAATAGAAAAGAGGAACAAAATTAACAAGGGAATGATATCCTTATGCACTAAATATAATCCAAAGAGACTTTGTAAGGTTAGGTCTTCGATTTTAGCTGAGCCTTTTTGCTGTCAGAAGTGATGAATATTTGTACTGCTTCTTGGCCTCTGTTGCCAATCATGCTTAAAGATAGAATAACAAGTTGCTAAATGATTATGCTTGAGTGATGTGAGCTACAAAACAGATAGAGTTATTGATCTGATTTCCCAGGAACTCTTCCTGGCTTTCAGGAGTTCCCATGTTTGCTAATCTCTTTGTAAGGTAAAGCTAACCTATGGGAAGCATGACACAAACAGCAGCACTATTCAGGGACCATTTCTCATGTAAGTTTTGATCCTGCAAAGACTGAAACATATTCTTTATGCAGCAAAAGGCTGTCTCAACTTAGAAAATCAAATTCACACTAGGTCTATTGTGGGATTTGGGCCCTGAGAGTGATGTTAGTTAATTTTGGTAGTAGTTTCTCCTGACATACTTAGTTGATTGTCATCCAGTTTTAGCCCTTCCCCTTGACAGTTCCTAGTCACAGCCAGCAATATGGTGGATGAGAAGCTCAACATCAGCCAGCAGTGTGCACTTGCAGCCCAGAAAGGCAATCATGCAGCAAGATAAGCATGGCCAACAGGTTGAGGGAGGTGATTCTCCCCCTCTACTCCGCTCTGCTGAGACCCCATCTGGAGCACTGTGTCCAGTTCTGGAGCCCCTAGGACAGGAAGGATCTGGAGGTGCTGGAAGGTGTCCAGAGAAGGGCCATGGGGATAAGCAGGGGGCTGGAGCTGCTCTGCTATGAGGACAGACTGAGGGAGTTGGGGCTGTTCAATCTAGAGAAGAGAAGGCTCTGGGGAGACCTAATTGTGGCCTTCCAGTATCTGAAGGGAGCTACAAGAAAGCTGGGGAGGGACTTTTGAGGGTGTCAGGAAGTGATAGGACTGGGGGGAATGGAGCAAAAATAGAAGTGAGTAGATTCAGATTGGATGTTAGGAAGTTGTTCCCCATGAGGGCCATGAGAGACTGGCACAGGTTGCCCAGAGAGGTGGTGGAAGCCTCATCCCTGGAAGTTTTTGCAGCCAGGCTGGAGGTGGCTGTGAGCAACCTGCTGTAGTGTGAGATGTCCCTGCCCATGGCAGGGGGTTGGAACTGGCTGATCCTTGAGGTCCCTTCCAACCCTGACAATGCTGTGACTGCAAGGAATCTGTCAGGACTAAGAAGCTAAGCACAGAACTCCCGGCATGGCTGTCAAAAGGGGGGAAGTACCTAAAATTCCAGAATTAGACAATTAATATTAGCTTTAAAAATGGACCTGACTGCTTGGAGGAGAAGATTTTTCTATGATTCTATAACATATTTATTGTGTAGATCTCAGATTTCCTATACGCTTTCTACTAGGACTTGAGGTATGCTCCCTTTATGCACCTCCAAACTACCTCCCTCTCTGGGATAAGTTCAGCTATTCTGCTTGGCCTGTTAACTGCTGACAATTTCTTACCTCACCAATAATTTTGCATCACCACCATAACTGAATGCACAATTTTTACCAAGAAAATGTATTTATTTTCTATGTCTTGTAACCAAATGGCAGCATGTGGCATTAGAAATCATTCTTTAGAAAAGATTACATTCATTGGAAATCCACTTGAGTTACAAACACAAATTAGAGCAATGCATCTAAATCCCTACAGCCATATTTGTTCCCCTGTATCTGCTTTCCCTTTCTCACATTTCTGGGTTGGGGTTTTTTTTTTAATGATAGATAAAGACAACACACATCCAAAAAAGAAAAAAACCCAAAGTTATTTTGCAAACTGTGCTCTCAGATGCTGACACATAAAAATCAATCACAGAATCACCAAGGTTGGAAGAGACCTCAAAGATCATCACGTCTGACCTGTCACCACAGACTACTTTGTTGTCTCTAATTTTCCCTGTTTCAGGAACACCAAGTATAGAATCATAGAATCAATAAGGCTGGAAAAGACTTCAGAGATCATCAAGTCCAAACTGTCACCCAACACCTCATGACTACTAAACCATGGCACCAAGTGCCACATCCAGTTCCCTCTTGAACACCTCCAGGGATGGTGACTCCACCAGCTCCCTGGGCAGCACATTCCAATGGCCAATTACTCTTTCTGGGAAGAACTTTCTCCTCACCTTCAGCCTAAACCTCCCCTGGCACAGCTTGAGACTGTGTCCTCTTGTTCTGGTGCTGCTTGCCTGGGAGAAGAGACCAATCCCCACTTGGCTACAACCTCCCTTCAGGTAATTGTGGACAGCAATAAGGTCTCCCCTGAGTCTCCTCTTCTCCAGGCTAAGCAACCCCAGCTCCCTTAAAGGTCTCTTCCAAGCTGGTCTGGTCTATTCTATTCTACTCTACTCTACTCTACTCTACTCTACTCTACTCTACTCTACTCTACTCTACTCTACTCTACTCTACTCTATTCTATTCTATTCTATTCTCAGCCTCTCCTCACAGGGCTGTGCTCCAGACCCCTCCCCAGCCTCCATGCCCTTCTCTGGAGATGTTCAAGTGTCTCAATGTCCTTCTTAAATTGAGAGGCCCAGAACTGGACTCAGGACTCAAGATAGTCTCTACCTGACAGAGTGGTAACTGTTGTAGCCAGGAAGGGTTTGGTCTCTTCTCTCAAGCAACCAGCACCAGAATGAGATGACAGTCTCAAGCTGTGCCAGGGGAAGTTTAGGCTTGAGGTGAGGAGAAAGTTCTTCACAGAGGGAGCTGTTAGCCACTGGAATGTGCTGCCCAGGGAGGTGGTGGAGTCACCATCCCTGGAGGGGTTCAAGAGGGGACTGGATGTGGCACTTGGTGCCATGGTTTAGTCATGAGGTCTGTGGTGACAGGTTGGACTTGATGATCTTTGAGTTCTCTTCCAACCTTGGTGATTCTGTCATTCTGTGAACTGCTGTCAGCATTGGCCCCCACATTGTGGAGCAGAGAGGACCAAAAGGCTGGATGTTAGGAAGAAGTTCTATACAGAGAGCCCATTGGAATGGGCTGCCCAGGGAGGTGGTGGAGTCACCATCATTGGAGGTGTTCAGGAGGAGACTTGATGGGGTGCTTGGTGCGATGGTTTAGTTGTTTAAGTGGGTTGGATTGGTTGATGGGTTGGACGCAATGATCTTGAAGGTCTCTTCCAACCTGGTCTGGTCTGGTCTGGTCTATCCTATCCTATCCTATCCTATCCTATCCTATCCTATCCTATCCTATCCTATCCTATCCTATCCTATCCTATCCTATCCTATCCTAAAATCTCTGAAAGCCACCTTCTGTTTTCTATTCTCAGTATATAATCAATGCTAAACATTCAGGTTTGTCAGATGTGATTTTTACTCTGCCCACCTTGTGGTCAGGTATTTTTTGGGCGTGGAGCAAACAGTCTGTTTTATTTTAGGAAGGAATACTACATGTCAGACATTTCCTACTGTTTTGTAAGCTTTGCAAATATCATATTCTTAACAATTTTCTTGTTATCAAACACTGTGGTACTCAAGTCTTTGAATTCAGGCATCTTATACCAGGCATGCATGTGGCCTATTTATTAGATGAACTAGGATGTTGAAAAGGATTGCTTCTATCTCACTTTCTTCCAGAACTGACATTTTTATTCTGATTCAGTTTTCCTAGTGGAATCTTTGCTTATTAAAGTCATAAACCTATTGTTGAGAGACTCTGGCAGAGCTTAAACTGGATCTCAGGAGTTTGACGCCGTGTGTTCGAGGCAGGCAGGGTAAAAGAGATGTTAAATGTATTATTTAAAGGCACATTAATCTTGCTGCTGTAATGCTGTAATAATGCATGCCATAGAAGGTTTGCATAAACTCAGCTTCTAAAAGCAACATCACAGTAGCTTTCTTTTTTGTTCCCCAAGTCAATTCTTTGTAGAGATAACAATTATGCATTCATCTCTGTCTCTTATAGCCTGATTCCCTATTCAGCTGTGAGATAGGTAGGCCCTGGCCCTCACTCACATAACAAGCAAAACAGAGTATTTCTCCTTTGGAAGGGATGCTGAAATGTGCATCTTCTCCAGGTCAGTGGAAGAAAATAGTTAAATGCATGGACGACAAATTGAGCATGGGTTTAGCCTTCTCATTCCTGTGTCTTCCCTGGCCTTTTAATAGGTTAAATAGAGATTTTTAACTAGATTAGATTTTAGATGTGGTTTAAATTATTATCAAATTTAGATATTATTTAGATAGACTTAATAGCTCTTGTAAATTATTATTAAATGTAGACATTTTAATATATTATTTACATTTATGTAATAGATATTTTAGACTGTTATTACATTTAGACATTATTTAGATAGATTTAATAGATATTTAGGATTATTATTACATTTAGACATTATTTAGATTTAATAGATATTTTAAAGCATTATTACATTTAGATATTATTTAGATTTAATAGATATTTTAGATTATTATTACATTTAGATATTATTTAGATATTATTTAGATAGATTTAATAGATATTTTAGATTATTATTACATTTAGATATTATTTATCTATTATTTAGATTGATTTAATAGATATTTTAGATTATTATTACATTTAGATATTATTTATCTGTTATTTACATTGATTTAATAGATATTTTAAGGTATCCTATTCTATTCTATTCTATTCTATTCTATTCTATTCTATTCTATTATTTCATTTAGCTATTATTTACCTATTATTTACATGGCTTTAATAGATACTTTAAATTATTATTTATCTATTATTTACATCCAAGTTGGGAGCAGATGTTGGTCAGTTAGAGGGTTGAAAGGCTCTGCAGAGGGACCTCGACCGACTGGGCAGATGGGCAGAGGCCAACGGGATGGCATTCAACAAGTCCAAGTGCCAGGGGCTGCACTTTGGCCACAGCAACCCCATGCAGAGCTACAGGCTGGGGTCAGAGTGGCTGAGAGCTCCCAAACAGAAAGGGACCTGGGGGTGCTGATTGACAGCTGCCTGAATATGAGCCAGCAATGTGCCCAGGTGGCCAAGAGGGCCAAGGGCATCCTGCCCTGCATTAGGAATAGTGTGGCCATCAGGAGCAGGGAGGTCATTGTGCCCCTGACTCTGCTTTGGTTAGGCCACACCTTGAGTGCTGTGTCCAGTTCTGGGCCCCTCAGTTTAGGAAGGACATTGAGACACTTGAATGTGTCCAGAGAAGGGCAACAAGGCTGGGGAGAGGCCTTGAGCACAGCCCTGTGAGGAGAGGCTGAGGGAGCTGGGGTTGTTTAGCCTGGAGAAGAGGAGGCTCAGGGGTGACCTCATTGCCCTCTATAACTACCTGAAGGGTGGTGGTAGCCAGGAGGAGTTGGTCTCTTCTCCCAGGCACCCAGCACCAGAACAAGGGGACACAGTCTTAAGCTGTGCCAGGGGAAGTTTAGGCTGGAGGTGAGGAGAAAGTTCTTCACTGAGAGAGTCATTCATCATTGGAATGTGCTGCCCAGGGAGGTGGTGGAGTCACCATCCCTGGAGGTGTTCAAGAGGAGATTGGATGTGGCACTTGGTGCCATGGTCTAGTCATGGGTCTGTGGTGACAGGTTGGACTCGATGATCTTTGAGATCTCTTCCAACCTTAGTGATACTGTGATACTGTGATACTGTGTGATTCAATAGGTATTTTATTTTTTAATTAAAATAACCCCCACAGCATTAATTCTTTTTTAAGATTAGTGCTTTTAAAACAACAATTTGTGCAAGCAGCCCCTGACCCTTCACGCCCATCACTTCTCATTCAGCTGTGGTCATTGCACTGGGTTCAGGTTTGCTCTGCAGCGCTGCTGGGAGTGCATTAGGCAGTGGTTAGTGTGAGAGTGTAGCTTTCCTGATTGTGTGTAGTGAAAATGGAGAGAATCTTTTCTGAGAGCTGAGGCATCCAAAATGCATGGACTTGGTGTGGTGACTTCTGAATTATTAGAATTAGAATTAGAATTAGAATTAGAATTAGAATTAGAATTAGAATTAGAATTAGAATTAGAATTAGAATTAGAATTAACCAGGTTGAAAAACACCTTCAAGATCATCAAGTCCAACCTATCACCCAATACCATCTAATGAAATAAACTATGGCACTAAGTGCCCCATCCAGGCTCCTCCTAAACACCTTCACCTCCACCACCTCCCTGGGCAGCACATTCCAATGGCAAATCACTCTTTCTGTGAAGAACTTCTTCCTAACATCCAGCTTAAACCTTCTCTGGCACAGCTTGAGACTGTGCAAAGCTCAGGAAAGCATCATGCACACAGCAGGTCACATATGAGCTTTGCTTTAACCATAGAATGGGTTGGGTTTGGAAGGGACCTCCAAAGGTCATCTAGTCAAACCCACCTGCAGTCAGCAGGGACATCCTGCAGGTTGCCCAGAGCCTCGTCCAACCTGACCTTGAATATCTCCAGGGATGGGCCTCAACTATCTCTCTGGGCAGCCTGTTCCAGTGTTCCACCACCCTCCTGGTAAAGAGCCTGTTCCTAACATCCAGTCCTTGCCGTGTTAAGGGCTCCAGAGCCGGATGCAGTAGGCCAGAACATGTGCTCCTTTGCAGAAGAGTCTACAACAGTGCTCTTAGAAAAGGACCCTTAAAAACAGATTTATCTTCATGCTGCCACAGCTGTCTGCCAGACACTCTGAATCTCCATGATGGGAGAGCAGAATCAATTGTGAAAAACAACTTAATCATAACATATTCCTCTTCCTTTTTTTCCACTCTAAATGCTTAACTTCTATTGTTCCAGCATCATCTCAGTAGAATTTCTGAGCGAGACCTTCTCTCTTCATTCTCATTTACTCGACAGGCTATCACAAAGATATTCAGCTCTTTATGAGACAGTTGTGAGTTTCTGAAAGGTAATGCATAAATGCAGCATCCATGTACAACACAAAATGTCAGCACTTTCTCTGAAAGGAAGCCAGGGGAGGTCATTGTTAGAAGTCTTTCTGTCAGCTTCTGTAGCAGCTGGGGAAAGATTATTAGTCCCCAGTAGCTGCATCCCTTGTGCTTTGTGCAAGCTCTGAAGTTAAAGGTTATGAGTGCTGTGGTCCTGCACAGGTGCACCCTGAGATAGTCTTTCACACAGAATGATTCTCATTTGTTTAAATTTGGAGATGTGCTTTCTCCTGGCCTTAATTTTCCTGTAGTCCTTCGTATTCTAAATGGCAGCTGAAGGCAAGCAGAAATAGTGAGTAATTGATTTAACAACCTCAGACAAGCACAGGGAAGTAGAAAAGTTTGTCTTAGTACTTGATGTGACCTGAGAGAGCTTCCTTAGACCTGGTTTTGGGTGGTTTTTTTCCCTCTAAACAGTACCTCAGCACCTTGGGCCAGCACAGTGGCCTTTAAGCCTGGATGAACATGACTTTTTTTCTCTGTTTTTTTTTTTCTTCTTTCCTCCTCAGTGCAAAGCTCCAGCATTTCATCTTTTCAAACTGTTTTACAGCACTCAGAGCAGAATTATATTGACAAGGTTAGAATTCATCTCCTAGAGGAGAATGCCGTGCTCCTCCTGTTAAGTGCTAATATAACATTTATGTGGTGGTGCCTTAATAACAGCCCTGGCCAGCCTAATGAAAGTACTGAAAGCAAACACTCTTCAGTGAGATTTTATTATGACTGAAGTGACTGCAATTTGAGACAAATTATCCCTATTTTTGTTCCCATATCAAGCCCAGAAATGCTAAAGCAATTGCTATGTGTTTGGGATGGAATTAGGCTTCGCCGTCGTTAATATAGACGTGAGTGCATTTTTCATGTAAACAGCTCAGGAGGGTCAAGGCAGCAAAGGGATTCTGAGCAAAAAAAAATGCTTGTCAATAAGTTCTGTGAGGGGATTTTGCAATGAAGTGCCTGCAACCTGTCATTATTCCTTCCTCTCCAAGTTGAGAGGGAGTGGATGAAAATCGAGCTGGTGAATTGAAGGTACTGGGAGCTCTCTGGCCTTATCGACTGCAGGCAAAATGACAGCTCTGCCTTCTCAGGGCTTTTTGCTTTCAGAGGGCAGGCAGTGGGCACTATTCTCACAGGATTCCCAGAACATATATGGTGGTGTAAGCATATATATATGTGTGTGTGTATATATGTGTATATATATATACACGTATGTGTGTATATATATATATATATATCACAGTATCACTAAGGTTGGAATAGACCTCCAGGATCATCAAGTCCAACCTGTCACCACAGACCTCATGACCAGACCATGGCACCAAGTGCCACATCCAATCCCCTCTTGAATACCTCCAGGGATGGGGACTCCACCACCTCCCTGGGCAGCACATTCAAATGACAAACGACTCGCTCAGTGAAGAACTTTCTCCTCACCTTGAGCCTAAACCTCCCCTGGCACAGCTTGAGACTGTGTCCCCTTGTTCTGGTGCTGGTTGCCTGGGAGAAGAGACCAACCCCTTCCTGGCTACAGCCACCTTTCAGGTAGTTGTAGAGGGCCATGAGGTCACCCCTGAGCCTCCTCTTCTCCAAGCTAAACAACCCCAGCTCCCTCAGCCTCTCCTCATAGGGCTGTGCTCAAGGCCTCTTATATATACATAAAAAGTTATAATCCATGCACACAAAGAAGATGATGCAAATCACTAATATAAATCCTGGCCTGTATCAGGAACAGTGTGGTCAGTAGGAGCAGGGAGGCCATTCTGCCCTGTGCTCAGCACTGGTTAGGCCACACCTTGAGTCCTGCGTCCAGTTCTGGACTCCTCAGTTCAAGAAAGATGTTGAGTTGCTGGAAAGCGTCCAGTGAAGGGCAACAAACCTCTTAGGGCTGTGTGCCAAACCCCTCCCCAGCTTTGTTGCCCTTCTCTGGACACCTTCCAGCAACTCAACATCTTTCCTAAACTGGGGGGCCCAGAACTGGACACAGGACTCAAGGTGTGGCCTAACCAGTGCTGGGTCCAGGGCAGAATGACCTCCCTGCTCCTGCTGGCCACACTATTCACTTCCTATACCTATTAACGTGCTGCAGTGCAATTTCAGGAGGAGACTTGATAGGGTGCTTGGTTGCATGGTTTAGTTGGTTGGGTGGTGTTGGATGATAGGTTGGACACAATGATCTTGAAGGTCTCTTCCAGCCTGGTCTGGTCTGGTCTGGTCCATTCCATTCCATTCCATTCCATTCCATTCCATTCCATTCCATTCCATTCCATTCCATTCCATTCTGCCAATGTTTTTGCAAAGCAGAAAGCCTGTCCCACTTATTTAACACCATCAGAAGGCAAAGAACTCTGTTACTCAGAGTTAGGTTACCAAGTTAGCTAATGAGATGTGCTGGCTGATATGAAAACAATTTGAATATACTTTCTAAATGAGCTCTGTTATTAAGAAAACACATTTTACCTTCTAACAGGCCTTGCTCAAGATCCTTCTGCTGTTCAGAACTGTCTGTACAATGTCTACTGTATCTGAACAGTATGACAGAATCACAGAATAGGAGGGGTTGGAAGAGACCTCTGAAAACGATCTAGGGTGGGATCACCCAGAGCAAATCACACAGGAACACATCCAACAGGGTTTTGAATGTCTCCAGAGAAGGAAACTCCACAACCTCTCTTGGCAGCCTGTTCCAGTGCTCTGCCACTCTCAAAGTGAAGAATTTTTCCCTCATGTTTACATGGAACCTCCTGTGTTCCACTTTGTGCCCATTGCTCCTTGGCTTATCACTGGACACCACAGAGAAGAATCCAACTCCATCCTCCTGATACTTGCCCTTTAGATTCTTCTGTGCATTAATGAGATTCCCCACATTGGTCTCCTCCAGACTAAACAGCCCCACCTCTCTCAGGCTTTCCTCATATGGTAGAGGTTCCAGTCCTTTAAACATTGTAGTGGCTCTCTGCTGGACTCTGTCCAGTACTTCCTTGTCTGTCCTGAACTGGGAAGCACAGAATTGGATGCAGTATTCCAGTATCTTTCAGCACTTCAGCTTTTACAAAGACCATTGGTCTGAAGAAATGTGACTGTGCAGAAAGCCTATTTTTAGTGCAGAAGCAGTGCAAAAGAAATGATGTTCAGCATTTTCCAAAAGGGTGTAGGCAAAGTTGTAGTTTGAGAGCAGATTTAAGCCCTCAGACAAATTCATGATTACTCAAGAGGACTTTTCAGTAAGGATCAGAATGTTAGGGGCTGGAAGGGACCTCGAAAGATCATCCAGTCTAACCCCCCTGCCAGAGCAGGATCACCCAGAGCAGAATCACCTATACCAGGTCACACAGGAATGCATCCAGGCAGGATTTGAATCACCCCAGAGAGGGAAACTCCACAACCCTCCTGAGCAGCCTCTTCCAGGGTTCTGTCACCCTCATAGTGACAAAATGTTTCCTCCTGTTTCCATGGAACTTCCTATACCTAAACTTTGACCCATTGCCCCTTGTCCTGTCATTGGCTCTGTCCTCTTGGCACTCACCCTTTACAGCGTTATCAACATGAATGAGGTCACCCCTCAGGCTCTTCTTCTCCAAGCTGAAGAGCCCCAGCTCCCTCAGGCTCTCCTCATAAGGATGATGTTCCACTCCATCATCTTCCTGCCTCTGTGCTGGACTCTTTCAAGCAGTTCCCTGAGGTCCTTTCTTGAACTGAGGGCCCAGAACTGGACACAATATTCCAGAGGCATATTGTGAAGAAGGAAGCTGTAGAGGGAAAAGTCTCCACGAGATACCTGCACTGCACCTCTTTCTTTGGAGTATTTCAGTTAAATGTGAGCAACATTAATTTCCACCAGCTCTGTAACACGCACAACCATGTGTTTATCTTTTAGGCTGACCATTCAGAGATGGGTCATGATGTGCCTGCACCTGGATTGCTTGCTGTGGTTGTGGTACCTCAGCTCCCCAGAGCTGCTGCCGTCGAATGGCACGTCATCGCGACAGCGGATGAGCCGCTCCAAAGAAAACACTTCGCCACGAGGATGTCGTCAGGGGGCTTCCAAATCGAGTGTGAGTCTGTGGAGTCTAGCTCTGCATCTTGTGCAGCAGTCTCTGTACAGCTCAGCTTCATTTCACCACCCACTTCTCAGCCTGATTTAGATGGACTTCTTCATGACTTAGTTGCTGTCTTTAGACAAGCTGTCGAGAACCTCTCAGCAGACTGCGGCGCCAGTCCGTTGTGTCTTAGAGCTTTCTTCAAGGAAGATGTCTTTGATGCTGGAGCACTACAGACAGGTAAGACACATGATGACAGAATCCAGGTGTGAGTACTAAGTGTAAAGTAATTTTTGTTTACTTCTACATAAGGTTTCAGTGGAAGAAAACATTTTAGAAGTGCCTTTCAAAGATAGGTGTCCAAGAAGGCCAACAGCATCCTGGCCTATGTTAGCAACAGCGTGGCAAGCAGGGCGAGACAAGTGACTGTCCCCCTGTACTCAGCACTGGTGAGGCCACACCTCAAATTCTAGCCTCAGTTTTGGGCCTCTAACTACAAGAAAGAGATTGAGGTGCTGGAGCATATCTGAAGAAAGGCAATGAAGCTGGGGGAGGGTCCTAGAACAGCAAAAAGAAGGAGCTGAACATTGATCCATAATGTCAAAAAGCATCAAAATTGTGGTTAGACCTCCTCAAAGACAACTAAGAAGTATAAAGCTAGGCTCTATCCCTCCTAGAAAGGACAGGTGAAAAATACTCTACAAAAAGAAAAAAAATGGCCTAGAAATAAAAGTTTTCAGACATCCTCTGCTAGATTCTATGGTCCTGCTCTGGCAGGGGGGGTTGGACTCGATGATCTTCAGAGGTCCCTTCCAACCCCTGACATCCTCTGATCCTGTGATCCTGTGAAGTGATGACCCAAGAAGAAACAGTCTCATGTTGCACCCAGAGGAGTTTCACATTGAGTGTTAGGTAAAAATGCTGCACCACAAAGGGTTGTCAAGCATTGGAACATGCTTCCCAAGGCTGGTTTTTGAGTCTCCATCACAGGAGGTGTTTAAAAGACACGTAGGTGTGGTGCTGAGGGACATGGTTTAGGGGTGGACTTGGCCATGCTGGGTTAATGGTTGGACTTGATGATCTTAAAGGATTAAAGGATTTTTCAGTCCTAAATGTTTCTGGCCTGTAGTGGTAGGAAGAGAAGCAATGGTTTCAAGCTAGAGAAGAGGAGATTTAGATTGGATGTTAGGAACAAGTTCTTTACCATTGGGGCAGTAGAACATGGGAACTGGTTTCCCAGGGAGGTGGTTGAGGCCCCTTCTTTGGAGGTCATAGAATCACAGAAGGGTCCTCAAGGACCATCCAGTTCCAACCCCCCTGCCATGGGTAGGGACCCCTCACACTACAGCAGGTTGCTGACAGCCACATCCAGCCTGGCCTTAAAAACCTCCAGGGATGAGGCTTCCACCACCTCCTTGGGCAACCTGTGCCAGGCTCTCACCACCCTCATGGGGAAGAACTTCTTCCTAACATCCAATCTCAATCTACCCATTTCTAGTTTTGCTCCACTCCCCCCCCCGTCCTATCACTCCCTGACACCCTCAAAAGTCCCTCCCCAGCTTTCTTGGAGCCCCCTTCAGATACTGGAAGGCCACAGTTGGTTCTCCTGGGAGCCTTCTCTTCTCCAGACTGACCAGCCCCAACTCCCTCAGTCTGTGCTCACAGCAGAGCAGCTCCAGCCCTCTGCTCATCCTCATGGCCCTTCTCTAGACACCTTCCAGCACCTCCAGGTCCTTCCTGTACTAGGGGCTCCAGAACTGGATGCAGTACTCCAGGTGGGGTCTCACCAGAGCAGAGTAGAGGAGGAGAATCACCTTACTCACCCTGCTGGCTCTGCTTCTCTTGATGCAGCCCAGGTTGTGATTGGTTCTCTGGGCTGCAGGTGCTCACTGCTGGCTCATGTTGGGCTTCTCCTCTACCAGCATCCCCAGATCCTTTTCTTCAGGGCTGCTCTCAAGCCAGTCCCTGCCCAGCCTATATCAGTGCTTGGGATTGCCCTGACCCAGCTGCAGGACCTTGCACTTGGTCTTGTTGAGCCTCATGAGGTTCAAGGTCAGGCTTGATGCAGCTCTGGGCAACCTCATTTAGTTGTGGATGTCCCTGCTGACTGCAGAGAAGCTTGGACTAGATGACCTTTGGAGGTCCCTTCCAACCCAAATCATTCTATGATTTAGATATGTTTGTTGCTTTTCTGGTTACCAAACATGTTTCTCAGACAGGCCTGTTTTATTCCTGTACATTTTGAAGTCCAAGCAGGGTAAATCTCTTGTGTTACTTGTGCTCACCTCACAGCTGACCTGACTTTGAGCAGAAGGTTGGAGTAGAGAGTCTTGCTCTGGTGTGAGTTGTTCTGCAATTCCATGCAAGAGCAGTTGCTGAGAACTGCAGTTACTTCAGGGTCAAGCTGGAGAACGAATCCCTTGCACTGAAGTCTTTGAGCAGCTCTCCATTTGATAGCTCACTTTTGTCATGATTTAGGACTCCATTCAATTAACCAAATTCTGGGTGCTACCAGGCACTCTTTTCAGAAGAAACAATGAAATATTCATGCTTTAGAACAAGGGAATGAATCCTCCAGATCTGAGGGTGCCTGGTTTTGAGCCTAGGCTGATTTCTTACCATTTTCCCAGAAGCACAGAAACATTCAGGCTGGAAAAGACCCTCAGGATCACCAAGTCCAGCCAGTAACCCTGCTCTGCTCTCTTTTTTTTTAAGCAGAACTTGCTAACCAAACAAATTTCCTGCTTTTCCCCTCAATGCTTATTTTTTTCCCAGATCTCATTCCCTCACCAAGAGAATGCAGAACAAAATAAGGTTTCAGCTCTAATTAATTTCTTCTGTTGTACATCTGTCTTCTGGGCTATGCTCAATTTGGGACAACTAAGAACATGCAAAAGCACAAAAGCTTATTTCATCTGTCAGACCTACAAAACTGGTAGACCATAGTGCTATTGAAATCAGGCAGAGCTTGGTTATCAATGTGAGCAAGGGACAAAATCAGATCCTCAGTCTATATTTACCTCAAACAAGCATGCACTTTAAAAGTCCTTGCAGACCACAACTGATCCATATTAATTAGCTGACATAAATGTTAGCCCTCAAAGACTCCACTGTCCCATTTTTTTCCCCCCCCTTAACCTGCAGCAGTTTTTGAAGCAGATTCAACTTGACATTGTTTAATAGATTTAAAGCACAGGAATTGAAAGCTATAAAAATGTGGCATAGAATAAGCATATTTAATCCAGGAAGCAAGGAGTGAACATATAGTCTGACAGAATGTTGTTGTTTTTACTCCCATCTTGTTTCAGAGCTAGAAAGGAAACCTGATAAAACATGTTCCTGGCACAGGGTGAACGTTACCATGTTGCCTGCTCTCTTTCTGATGTTTCTCAGGCCATAGAATACTTAACTTCCAAATACATTTAATTTCCTTTACTAAGTGCTGTAATGCTCAATAGAATGCCTAAATTGTGTGCAGGAAGATTGGATCTGATTCACTTCATGAATGGTTTGAAATGAGAGAAGAGGAGGTTCAGATTGGATGTGAGGAGCAAGTTCTGCACCATGAGGGTGCTGGAACACCGGAACAGGTTGCCCAGGGAAGTAGTTGAGGCTCCATCCCTGGAGATGTGCAAGGAGAAGCTGGAGAAGGCTCTGAGCAACCTGATCTAGTGCAGGGTGTTCCTGCTGACTGCAGGGGTGTTGGACTAGATAACCTCTGAAGGTCCCTTCCAACCCATTCTGTGATTCAATGTTATACTACCAATGGCAATGGAATGGAATGGAATGGAATGGAATGGAATGGAATGGAATGGAATGGAATGGAATGGAATGGAATGGAATGGAATAGACCTGACCTGGTTGGAAGAGACCTTCAAGATCATCGCGTCCAACCCATCAACCAATCCAAACTACCCAAACAGCTAACCTGTGGAACCAAGCACCCCAGCAAGTCTCCTCCTGAGCGTCTTCAGTGATGGTGACTCCACCACCTCCCAGGCAGCCCATTCCAATGGGCAATCACTCTCTCTGTATAGAACTTCTTCCTAGCATCCAGCCTAAACCTCCCCTGGCACAGCCTGAGACTGTGTCCTCTTGTTCTGGTGCTGGCTGCCTGGGAGAAGAGACCAATCTCTGCCTGTCTACAACCTCCCTTCAGGTAGTTGTAGAGAGCAATAAGGTCACCTCTGAGTCTCCTCCTCTCCAGGCTAAGCAACCCCAGCTCCCTCAGTCTCTCCTCACAGGGCTGTGTTCCAAGCCCCTCACCAACTTCATTGCCCTTCTCTGGACTCGTTCCAGCAAGTCAACCTCCTTCCTAACCTGGGAGGCCCAGAACTGAACACAGGACTCGAGGTGTGGCCTAACCAGTGCAGTGTCCAGGGGCAGAATGACCTCCCTGCTCCTGCTGGCCACACTGTTCCTGATGCAGGCCAGGATGCCATTGGCCCTCTTGGCTGCCTGGGCACACTGCAGGCTCATGTTCAGCCTACCATTGACCAGCACCCCCAGGTGCCTCTCTGTTTGGGAGCTCTCAGCCACTCTGACCCCAGCCTGTAGCTCTGCCTGGGGTTGCTGTGACCAATGTGCAGAACCTGGCACTTGGAAGATCTGTTGGTGATTGTCACACATCCTTCTGGTTGTGTTCAGATCTCTGCTCTCTCATCATAATTCCTGTCATTAGAGCAATTTTATCATTACCTCCACTGCTAAGAAATCCATTCTTGAACATCTGTAGAATGTCAAGACTACATTAAATTTACCACTATCACTGATTCATTGATGAAGAATTTAAAAGTACCTTCTAGTTCAGAATGTTTCCAGGAGGTAGATGTAAAGAGAAGTCTCTGTATATGAAAATAATTTCTCAAAGAGTTGTTCCTGAAGTGTATTTTATTGATCTTTTCAACCTGATACAAGACTGTTACATACACTGTTTCTGATTCACAATCAGAAACTCACAGAGCACAGCAAAGTGGCAGGATCACCTCTTTGGATCTGCTGGCCAGGCTACTTTGGGTGCAGCCCAGGCTGCCCTTGGCCTTATGGACTTTATTTAGAGTGTCAGGTAATATCACAGTCTCACAGTATCACTAAGGTTGGAAGAGACCTTGAGGATCATCGAGTCCAACCTGTCACCACAGACCTCATGACTAGACCATGGCACCAAGTGCCACGTCCAGTCCCCTCTTGAACACCTCCAGGGATGGTGACTCCACCATCTCCCTGGGCAGCACATTCCAATGGCCAATGACTCTCTCAGTGAAGAACTTTCTCCTCACCTCCAGCCTAAGCTTCCCCTGGCACAGCTTGAGACTGTGTCCTCTTCTTCTGGTGCTGGTTGCCTGGGAGAAGAGACCAACCCCTTCCCGGCTCCAACCACCTTTCAGGTAGTTGTAGAGGGCAATGAGGTCACCCCTGAGCCTCCTCTTCTCCAGGCTAAACAACCCCAGCTCCCTCAGCCTCTCCTCACAGGGCTGTGCTCAAGGCCTCTCCCCAGTCTCATTGCCCTTCTCTGGACACGTTCAAGTGCCTCGATGTCCTTGACAGGACATGATAAGGTCCTAATGATAGGACTGGGGGGAATGGAGCAAAACTAGAAATGGGTAGATTGAGATTGGATGTTAGGAAGAAGTTCTTCCCCATGAGGGAGGTGAGACACCGAAACAGGCTGCCCAGGGAGGTGGTGGAAGCCTCACTCCTGGAGGTTTTGAAGACCAGGCTGAATGTGGCTGTGAGCAACCTGCTGTAGTGTGAGGTGTCCCTGGCCAGGGCAGGGGGGTTGGAACTGGCTGATCCTTGAGGTCCCTTCCAACCCTGACAGTTCTATGAGTGGGGGTTTGGTGACCAAAACCAAAATATAATTATTTAAACTAATCTTCCATCATTTGTGTAAGACCTTGAAATGCAATTGAATGTCTCCTCTAGCCAGGCCTGGGAAGGACATAAAGGTCATTTTGTCCCAGATTAGAATTTCCAATCATCAGAGTCAAAGGAGGGAACACTGCCACAGATCCTTTCAGATGATTCTCTGATCAGCTGAGTGGGTTTTCTGGTGACCAAAACCACCCCTTAAATAAAATAATCATTTCTGTAAAGCTATCCAAATAAATCAGATGAAGTTGTGTGCAGCTGATGAAGATGAGGAGGAGGAATGTGCATGTCATAGAATCACAGTATCAGTCAGGGTTGGAAGGGACCACAAGGATCATCCAGATCCAACCCCCCTGCCATGGGCAGGGACACCCCACACTACATCAGCCTGGCCACAGCCTCGTCCAGCCTGGCCTTAAACACCTCCAGGGACAGGGCCCCAACCACCTCCCTGGACAACCCATTCCAGGGCTTCACCACTCTCATGGGGAAGAACTTCCTCCTCACCTCCAGCCTGAATCTCCCCACCTCCAGCTTCATTCCATTCCCCCTAGTCCTATCACTCCCTGAGATCCTGAGCAGTTCCTCCCCAGCCTTCTTGTAGCCCCCTTCAGATACTGGAAAGCCACAATGAGGTCACCTCGGAGCCTTCTCTTCTCCAGACTGAACAGCCCCAACTCCTTCAGTCTATCCTCACAGGGGAGGTGCTCCAGCCCTCTGATCATCCTCGTGGCCCTTCTCTGGACACCTTCCAGCAACTCCACATCCCTCTTGTACTAGGGGCTCCAGAACTGGAGGCAGTACTCCAGGTGGGGTCTCACCAGGGCTGAGTAGAGGGGGAGGATCACGTCCCTTGCCCTGCTGGCCACACTTCTCCTGATGCAGCCCAGGATCTGATTGGCTTTCTGGGCTGCAAGTGCACACTGAGAGCTCCTGTAGCTTTTTGTCCACCAGCACCCCCAAGTCTCTCTCCTCAGGGCTGCTTTCCAGCCAGTCACTGCCCAGCCTGGATTTGTGCCTGGGATTGCCTCGACCCAGATGCAGGACCCTGCCCTTGCTCTTGTTGAACCTCATGAGGCTGTCATGGGGTCACCTCTCCAGCCTGTCCAGGTCCCTCTGGATGGCCTCCCTTCCCTCCAGCTGTCTGCTGCACCACACAGCTTGGTGTCATCAGCAAACTTGCTGAGGGTGCACTCAATGCCACTGTCCATGGCACCCACAAAGATGTTGAACAGGACAGGTTCTGCATATTGTAGCAAGCTGGTGTTACTGCTGTCAAAAGAGGCTCAGGGTTTGTGATGCAAATGCCAGACAGATAGCTTTCTGTCATCCTCAGTCCAGATGTGAAGTTCCATTGAACAAAGTGCAGCAGTGCTGGGGAACTTCTCAGAGGCAATCCCTCCTAACATGTGAGAGCATTAGGGGCGCCACGCTGGGAGCACAGAACGTGCTGGAAGCAGGAGGATTAGCTTAAGCTGACATATATACTTAGTAAGAGGCTGTGAAGCCTTTAGAAGTCTTTAACATAAATTTGGCTATTTCTTTCTTGTTCTCATTTAAATATGCATTAATATCAATGTGTCAGGATGATTTGCTGTGCCGTCCAGCTGACTAGCTTATGCTCCAGCAGGGGCAAGCTGAATGCTCAGGAGTGAGCCCATTATGGTTTCACAAGCCTTGTTCACAGGATGTATGCAAAATGTTTGGGAATATTTATCAGGGAGTAGGAAAGGTCCTGCATTCACCAGAACATCACATTACATAACCCCTTTTTAATACTGCAGGAGGGGGGGAAAGAAATGAAGTGGGGATATAAAAAAGGCAGAAGAGAACAGGAATGGAGAGGCAGTCTGATAGCACCACTGACATGAATGTATAATTAGTTTTACATGTGGCTGTAATCTGTAGATGCTTAGAGCTAAAAGGGCTCTCAGGACTGATGTGTTTAGCAAGCCTCAGTGGCACTACAGGTTAAAAAATGTTTCTGATATGGGTCAAGTGGAGTTCAACTGGGCTGGAGAAAACCTTACCTGAAATGGGGCTGTGTCTGGACCATGGGCCAGCAATGTGCTCTTGTGGCCATGAAGGCCAATGTCATCCTGGGGTGCATCAGAAGGGGTGTGGTCAAGGGAAGTCCTCCTTCTCCTCTACTCTGCCCTGGTGAGGCCACATCTGGAATATTGTGCCCAGTTCTGAGCCCCTCAGTTCAAGAAGGGCCTCAGGGAACTGCTTGAGAGAGTCCACTGCAGAGCCACAAAAATGATGAAGGGAACAGAACATCTTCCTTATGAAGAGAGCCTGAGGGAGCTGAGGGCTCTTGAGCTTGAAGAGGAGGAGACTGAGGGGTGACCTCATTCATGTTGAGAAAGATGTGCAGGGGGAGTGCCCAGAGGCTGGAGCCAGGCTCTGCTGGGTGATGCCCAATGCCAGCACAAGGGGCAGTGGTGGAAGCTGAGGCATAGGAAGTGCCATGGAAACAGGAGGAAACATTTTTTCCCTGTGAGAGTGACAGAGCCCTGGAGCAGGCTACCCAGGGTGGCTGTGGAGTCTCCTTCTCTGGAGATATTCAAAACCCACCTGGATGTGTTCCTCTGTGACCTGAGCTAGATTGTATGGTCCTGCTCTGGCAGGGGGGTTGGACTCAGTGCTCTCTTTGTGTCCCTTCCAATCCCTGGCATCCTGTGAGCCTGTGATCCTGTAGGCCAGATGGAGAAGGTGAGAGCAGTTGCCAACCTGAAGCTTTAATTTCCACTTTGTTTTTTGTGTGTCTCTGTTTCTTGTTGAGGAAGCAAAATATTTTCCAAGTCTAATACTTGAAGCAGGGAACCTACACTGCTGCTGCTTAAAAAAAGTTAAATTAGTACTTAGGGAAATCAATCAGATTATAATGTGCATAAGCAACTAGGAAATACTGCTGTGATGCATGAAATGACATTTGAGAAGGGTAAAAGTAGCTGAATTTGGTCTTCAGCCACAGACATGGCTTTGCAGTCTTGCTATTTCTACCCAAACTATGCAGTCAGGAGAACTTCTGTATCAAATGACTAAGAACATGCAGAAATGTTGAGCTTTTCCTGTCAGTTTTCAAGGCTGTGCTGTTATTGTCTCTACTGCAAGTCACTGTAGTCCTACTTTTAGCAGAGCATCATAGAATCACAGAATGGCTTAGGTTGGAAGGGGCCTCAGAGATCATCTACTCCAAGCTCCCCACCATGGGCAGGGACACCTCTCAACTAGACTCAGCTGCTCCAGGCCTCATCCAGCCTGGCCTTGGACACCTCCAGAGAGAGAGAGGTCATCCACAGCCTCCCTGGGCAACCTATTGCAGAGTCTCACCACCCTTGTACTGAAGAACAACTTCCTCAGCTCCAGTCTGACTCTGCTCTACCTCAGCTTCAAACCTGTCACTCTTGTCCTGTCTCTGGACACCCTGATGTAAAGTCCCTCTGCAGCCTTCCTGTAGGATCCCTTCAGGTATAGGAAAGCAGTTCTAAGGTCACCCCAGAGCCTTCTCCAAGCTGAACACCCCCAGCTTCCTCAGCCTGTTCTCGTTGCAGAGGTGTTGCAGCCCTTGGATCATCCTTGTGGCCTCCTCTGGACTCATTCCAACAGCTCTGCATCCTCCTTGTGCTGGGGACAGCAGAACTGGATGCAGTATTTGAGGCAGGGTCTCAGCAGAGTAAAAAGGCAGAATCCCTCTCCTGCCCTGCTGGCCACACTCCACATCTCACACAGAGGTGAGAATCTTTGTCTGCTGTCAAAGACATGGAAAAATTGTTTCAGTAGTTGTGTTGCCTCTTGACTCCATTTGCATGGGAAAGTGTTTTGTGCCTGTGAGGCAGCTTAAAATATATGAGACCCTACCATGGGGCTGTGGCCTTCTCTCATTTAGGATGGGAAATCCATATATTAAGTGCACAGATGCTGGATTCAACCACTCAATGCCAAGGCCAGGCAGCAAAGGCAGAACTCATCCTTAGTCAGAGTGGGCAGTCTGTGACATCTAAAGGTTCTGCTTGGAGCAGTCATGCATAAAAATCTTGGCCTTTAAATGGAAACAAATTCTTTAATTGTTTGGCCCAAGTCTGATCTAGAGGATGCACCTTTTGTCCTTGATACACAACCCCAGCAATATATTGCTAAGGCTGTCTTAAAGCTACAGCTTCAGATTTCTTTCAGAATATCACAGAATCACAGAATTTCAGTGGCTGGAAGGGACCTCAAAAGCTCATCCAGTCCAACCCCCCTGGCAGAGCAGGGTCACCTAGAGCAGGTCACATAGGAACACATCCAAGTGGGTTTTGAATATCTCCAGAGAGGGAGACTCCACAACCCCCCTGGGCAGCCTGCTCCAGGGCTCTGTCGCCCTCACAGGGAAATAATTCTTCCTCCTGTTTCCATGGAACTTCCTCTGCCTCAGCTTCCACCACTGCCCCTTGTGCTGGCATTGGGCATCACCCAGCAGAGCCTGGCTCCAGCCTCTGGGCACTCACCCTGCACATCTTTACAAGCATTGATGAGGTCACCTCTCAGTCTCCTCCAAGCTCAAGAGCCCTCAGCTCCCTCAGGCTCTGCTCATATGGAAGATGTTCCACTCCCTTCATCATCCTCATGGCTCTGTGCTGGACTCTCTCAAGCAGCTCACTGTCTCTCTTGAACTGAGGGGCCCAGAACTGGACACAATATTCCAGATGCAGCCTCACCAGTGCAGAGCAGAGGAGGAGGAGAACCTCTCCCAACCTACCGGTCACATCCCTTCTAATCCACCCCAGGATGGCATTGGCCTTCCTGGCCACAAGAGCACATTGCTGGCTCATGGTCATCCTTCCATCCACCAGGACCCCCAGGTCCCTTTTCCCTTCACTGCTCTCCAGCAGGTCCGTCCCCAACCTATCCTGGTGCATGGAGCTGTTCCTTCCCAGGTGCAAGACTCTACACTTGCCCTTGTTGAACTTCATCACATTTCTCCCTGCCCAGCTCTCCAGCCTGTCCAAGTCTGGCTGAATGGCAGCACAACCTTCTGCTGTGCCAGCCACTCCACCCAGCTTGGTGTCCTCAGCAAACTTGCTGACAGTGCACTCTGTGCCCTCAGCCAGGTCATCAATGAAGTATCTGCCACTAAAATCTAGCATCAATTTGTAGGTTACTTTATGCCACCAAGCTGCCTTTCCACATGATCTGGAAGTGCTCCTGAGCTCTCAGCCAGCTTCATTGTTTGCCCTGGCATTGTCATTTGCCTGTTGAACATTTCCATGCAGTGACTTTTAGGGCAGAGTGGACCTGTCAGGAAACAGACTGCACGAAGTGCAAACATCACAGCAAGATGTCAAAATTAATTGTGAGAGACTTTGCTCAGTGCCTTATTGACAGAGAACCACTCTAAAAGCATCTTAAAACAATGACATCAGGCATCCAATCATTGCCAAAGTTGGATCATCTGGTGTTTAATATGTGAGGCATATATGATCTGTCTATCCAGAAACCACTTGTGACTAACTTACTCTTTTGAGGACACATCCCAGATTATGGTTTGCAATTACATAGGAAGTTTTCCCCTGAGACTGCTTCAACATGCCAACATGTTGGCACCAATACTCAATCAATACAAATGGAAAGAACTGAGATTTCTAGAGCCCTCTGCAGCATTTGTACAAACTCCTCTCTATATTAAGGCTCTGTTTATAAGCAAAGGATAAAAAAAGGCCCCCAACACTGTTGTGGTGTTTAAAACAGTGATGTTCACAGGATGTTAGGGGTTGGAAGGGACCTCCAAAGGTCTCTTCTCCCAGGCAGCCAGCACCAGAACAAGAGGACACAGTCTCAGGCTGCGCCAGGGGAAGTTCAGGCTGGAGGTCAGGAGGAAGTTTTACACGGAGAGAGTGATTGCCCATTGGAATGGGCTGCCTGGGGAGGTGGTGAGTCCAGGTGTTCAGGAGGAGACTTGACAGGGTGCTTGGTTACATGGGTTAGTTGATTAGGTGGTGTTGGGTGATAGGTTGGACGTGATGATCTTGAAGGTCTCTTCCAACCTGGTTTATTCTATTCTATTCTATTCTATTCTATTCTATTCTATTCTATTCTATTCTATTCTATTCTATTCTATTCTATTATTGAGTCCAGCCCCCCTGCCAGAGCAGGACCATAGAATCCAGCACAGGTCACACAGAACACATCCAGATGGGGCTTGAAGGTCTCCAGAGGAGACTCCACAGCCTCTCTGTGCAGCCTGCTCCAGTGCTCTGTAACCCTCACAGTGAAGAAGTTCCTCCTCATGTTGAGGTGGAGCCTCCTGTGCTGGAGTTTATATCCATTGCCCCTTGTCCTATCCCAGGGTGCAGCTGAGCAGAGCCTGTCCCCTCCCTCCTGACCCCCAGCCCTCAGATACTTATAAACATTTATTAAGTCCCCTCTAAGTCTTCATCAGACTAAAAAGCCCCAGGGCTCTCAGCTTCTCCTCACAGGGTTCCTGCTCCAGTCCCTTCATCACCCTCATAGCCCTCTGTTGGATTCCTCTGATTTAGGAAGCCTACTAATCTTAAAATCATTGTAGGCTGCAAATGCATTGGAGATAACATCACATATGCTGCCCTCCTTATTGCACCTCTGCTATGGGGACAGGCTGAGGGAGCTGGGCTTGTCCAGCCTGGAGAAGAGAAGGCTCAGTAGGTCTGGTATCAAATTCAGCAATGCATCTGAACAGTCTGAGGTTACCCAACAGGTTTGGCCATTTGCTTGGATACTGATAAATCTTTCTTGTTTTCTTTTGGCATGGATTCATTCTTTATCAAGATTTGAGGCTAAGAAAGAAATGGAAATAATGCTTTGATTCAAACCACAAATGCAGAAGATAATGCTGTGGGTAGAGTTTGCTTTAACAGCCTAGACCTTACCTTTTGTCTGTATAATAGAATCAACCACAGAATTATCAGGGTTGGAAGGGACCTCAAGGATCATCCAGTTCCAACCCCCCTGCCATGGGCAGGGACACCTCACACTACAGCAGGTTGCTCACAGCCACATCCAGCCTGGCTGCAAAACCTCCAGGGATGAGGCTTCCACCACCTCCCTGGGCAACCTGTGCCAATGTCTCACCACCCTCATGAGGAAGAACTTCTTCCTAACATCCAAGCTTAATCTCCCCACTTCTAGGTTTGCTCTATTCCCCCCAGTCCTATCACACCCTGACACCCTCAAAAGTCCCTCCCCAGCTTTCTTGTAGCTCCCTTCAGATACTGGAAGGCCACAACAAGGTCTCCTTGGCACCTTCTCTTCTCCAGACTGAACAGTCCAAACTCCCTCAGTCTGCCCTCACAGCAGAGGTTCTCCAGCCTCATGGCCCTTCTCTGGACATGCTCCAGCACATAAGGATAATGCAAGCCAAAGAGGCTACCTCCCTGAAACCCAGGTATAGCATGGACAGAAGGATTGCTTACTGCTCAGAGTCAAGACTATGGAAATGCCTTTCTATACCACTGACAATTTTGTTTTCTTCTGCCCTTGCCTTTTCCCTGTAGTCTAAGACATCTCTCTTTTGGATGTGGGAAGGAGAATCACAGAATGGCCTAGGTTGGAAGGGGCTTTAGAGATCATCTACTCCAACCTCCCTGCCGTGGGGAGGCTATTAAAGCAAACTCCCTGCCATGGGCAGGGACACCTCTCAACTAGACTCTGCTGCTGGAAGGCCTCATCCAACCTGGCTTTGAACACCCCCAGGGAGGACCTTAGAATGCCTCTACTCTCAACTCCCTTCCATGGGCAGGGACACTTCTCAGATAGATTAGGCTGCTCAAGGCCTCATCCAGCCTGGCCTTGAACACCCCTGGGGAGGAGGCATCCACAACCTCCCTGGGCAGCCCATTCCAGAGTCTCACCACCCTCATGCTGAAGAACTTCCTCCTGAGAAGCAGTCTTCCTGCTTGTGGCAAGAGAAGGATTAAGGGACTTGGTAGCTTCACATCAGATGGCAAAATCTATTACAGAGTCTCACTCTCCTGAAGTTCAGAGCTGAAGTTAGGGATGCTCAACAGCTTTGCAAATGAGGTGGTGCATAGGGGCAAGAACAGGTAAGCAGAGCCCTGCAGAACAGTTCATTGAAGTGCATGCCTTGTTCCAGAAAGGAGTCTGAGATCAAATCTGTTTTGAGATTGCTCTTCTACTGGGCATAACTTTGTCATTTGAGAATTGCCAAGGGATCTTGTCCTTCCCAGCCTTTCATGAAGAGCATGACTAATTGAAGCCAGCCTAAGGCAGTTTCTGCAGTTACATACATGAAGCTAAATGCATCCCAATCTAGCTGGTTATTTTGTCTGTGCATTAACTACACAGGATGTGCTTTGAATGCTTTTGTTTGGTACCACACAGCACAGCTTACCTGCTGTGATTTAATCAGGTATTTGGGTCACCCAAACTACAACAGCAACAGAAATGAAAAAAGACAAAACCAGGGAGGGCAACAAAGCTGAGGAGGGGTTTGGAGCACAAGCCCTATGAGGAGAGGCTGAACGAGCTGGGGTTGCTTAGCCTGGGGAAGAGGAGGCTCAGAGGAGACCTTACTGCTCTCTACAACTCCCTGAAGGGAGGTTGTAGTCCAAGACCCCTGCAGTGAGCAGGGACATCTTTAGATGAAGTTTCTCCATCCAACCTAATTTCAGTGTTTCCAGGGACAGGAGGGCATCTACCACTTATCACAGGATCACAGGATGGCAGGGGCAGCACATTCCAATGGCCAGCTACTCTTGCTGTGAAGAACTTTCTCCTCACCTCCAGCCTAAACCTCCCCTGGCACAGCTTGAGACTGTGTCCTCTTGTTCTGGTGCTGGTTGCCTGGGAGAAGAGACCAACCCCCACCTGTCTGCAACCTCCCTTCAGGTAGTTGTAGAGGGCAAGAAGGTCTCCCCTGAGCCTCCTCTTCTCCAGGCTAAACAATCCCAGCTCCCTTAGCCTCTTGAAACAGCTCTGCTTGGTTTTCAGATCATTGCAAGACTGGGAACTGGGGACAATTCCTTTTTCCTTCTTTTCATCTGAGATGATCAGGTTCAACATCAGAGCTCTTTGTGCAGTCCCCAAACTGTTCACCTGCTCTAACAGGCACTAAAAGCAAAGCCCAGAGCTGCAGCCATGCTGTCATCCTTAGCCAATGTTTTGTCAAACATCTGCTGGTGTTCCTGCAGCCATACTTGGTAATTTGACTAGCACTGTTACATTTGCTGAGTGACAATCCCTTTCTTAGCTCATTTGAGGAACACCCTTTGACCAGATATGAGTCTTCATCTGCTCCTACAGGCTAAACCTTTCTGCATGTCTGGAGTTAATTGCATTAACTTCATGAATCTGTTTCATGATCCTCAAGCTCCTATGGGTGTTTTAATCTGGTGTTTGAGGTCCCTTTCTTGATCAACCCCCCCAAGCTTCATCCTGTAGTTGTGAAGTGGATTTGACTAGCTCACTAGGTTGATTTAAAGCTGTTTGACTGGGACTGCTGTTGCTTGCCTTCTTTATGGATCACAGAGTTTAAGTTAGAGAAAAGCCTATAAAAAGTCAAGTAATGAGCAGGAAAGGAAGAGAATTTATCTTAAAAGATTGCTAAAACCTTTTATTGTCCCTAAAAGCACAACCATGACCTTCTGCAGAAGGGGATAGAAGCTGTGACCACAGGGAAGCTTTCACACAGATTTCATTGCAAGATTGAAGCTGAAGTGAAAGGCCAGAGAGTTTACAGCCATTCTGCAGGCTGTGGACTGAAGGGGGGGAAAAAAATTACAGCTACTGGAGCAAGTTCAAAGTGTTAGCAATTAAAGCAGGGCTGTCATCTTGCTGGGTGTTCTGTCCATGCAGAGCTTGTTGGAAATCCCGGAAACGCAGCGTCAGTGACATTTCCAGGGTGATATACAACTCCCTGTAGCAAAGAATTACCTGCAAGTACTGCCTGCACCATCCTGACTTTCTTAAGCAGCGTGTTAATTGCATTGCAGCCTTCCACTTCCATTTCCCAGCCCTTTCCTTAACAGTTGTGCTTATGAGCTGCCACTATCACCAGCTTAAAAGCTAGGGCTTGGTTGTGGCTTCCTCTCTCCCTCCCTACACATTCTCACTGAGCAAAAGAAGCTTCTAAAAGTCCCAGGTATGTTTTGGTTTTCATTTTGTGCCTTCAGGGAATTGAGGAAGTAGTGGTTTGAGTGATAAATATGTCTATAGATCTCTGTATCTATATATCCATAGCTATCTATATCTATATATCTATATCTCAATAGAGAGGTAGAAGTAGAGCTAGAGAGAGATGGTAGAGAGAGACATAGGGAGAGATAGAGATGGTAGAGGTAGAGATGGTAGAGAGAGGTAGAGATAGAGGTAGACATGTTAGAGATGGTAGAGAGAGAGGTGGAGATGACAGAGATAGAGATGGTAGAGAGAGACATAGAGATAGAGATAGAGATAGAGATAGAGATAGAGATAGAGATAGAGATAGAGATAGAGATAGAGATAGAGATAGAGATAGAGATAGAGATAGAGATAGAGATAGAGATGATAGAGATAGAGATAGAGATAGAGATAGAGATAGAGATAGAGATAGAGATGATAGAGATGGTAGAGAGAGAGGTAGAGATAGAGATGGTAGAGGGAGAGGTAGAGGTAGGAATAGAGGTAGAGATAGAGATGGGAGAGAGATGGTAGAGAGAGAGGTAGAGATGATAGAAATAGAGGGTAGAGAGAGATAGAGATAGAAATAGAAATAGACATGAGATAGAGATAGAGAGAGAGAGAGAGAGATAGAGATAGAGATAGAGATAGAGATAGAGATAGAGATAGAGATAGAGATAGAGATAGAGAGATAGAGATAGAGATGATAGAGAGGGAGAGGTAGGAATAGAGGTAGAGATAGAGATGGTAGAGGTACAGGTAGAGATGATAGAGCGAGGTAGAGATAGAGGCAGAGATGATAGAGATGGTACAGAGAGGTAGAGGTAGGAACAGGGGTAGAGAGAGAGATGGTAGAGGTAGAGAGAAAGAGAGAGAGAGTAAGAGAGAGGGACAGGCCCAGCTGTAGCACTTTGTAGTCTTTTGATCTGAGGAGACCTTACAAAGGATTTCAGTTCTCATCACCTGAATTTTCCTGAGAGGGAATCTGGACCCAAGAGAAGGGAGGCAGTGACTTGTTCAGCTTTTCTCAGAAAGCCTGTGACAGACACTGAACCTTTGTCTCCTGAATTGGAGCCAAATATTTTCTCCAGCCTACTCTCCTTCTGCGCCCGAGTCTAGAATCCAAAGTGCCAACAGGCATGAAAAGCAGATGAAGTAAACAGGTGTAAACGAGCACCCAGCTCATGAAATCCCAGCTCCACTGAAGTCTGTGGCAGAACTGCCTTCACCTCTCATGGGCTCAGCATTCCCACCGTGTCAGGCCGGCTTTTAAAGACAATAGTGCCACAGCTCCACGAAGGGCTCTTTCACATCTGAGCTCTCTGCTTTTTTTTTCCCCTCTCTGCAGTTACACTTGGTTGATAATTTCCTGTCAGCTTATATTTCTCAGTCAGACCTCAACACCTTTCTTTGAATTATTATGGGGTTTTTTTTGCTTTAAATGACAAAAAAAAAAAATGTGCTGATTGTTCTGAAATGTACTAAGCTTGGGTTTTGTCATCATCATTTGGACAAATCTGTTTTCCTGGCTGGCTTCCTTTGTCTTGTCATTTCACAGGTAGCATTTTATCTGTGGGTAGCCAATTTCATTCTCAGTTACAGACACAAAGCAAAGAAATATACAGAATACAGAACTGACCAGGTTGGAAAAGACCTCAGAGGTCATCAAGTCCAACCTGTCACCCAACACCATCTCATCAACTAAACCATGGCACCAAGTGCCTCATCCAGGCTCTTCTTAAACACCTCCAGTGATGGTGACTCCACCACCTCCCTGGGCAGCACATCCCAAAGGCCAAGTTCTCTTTCTATGAAGGACTTCTTCCTCACATCCAGCCTAAACCTCCCTTGGCACAGCTTGAGACTGTGTCCTCTTGTTCTGGTGCTGGTTGCCTGGGAGAAGAGGCAAACCCCCACCTGGTGGCAAGCTTCTTTCAGGTAGTTGTAGAGAGCAATAAGGTCTCCCCTGAGCCTCCTCTTCTCCAGGCTAAGCAACCCCAGCTCCCTCAGCCTCTCCTCACAAGGCTGTGCTCCAGACCCCTCCCCAGCTTTGTTGCTCTTCTCTGGACACCTTCCAGCAACTCAACATCCTTCCTAAACTGAGGAGCCCAGAACTGGACATTAGAACAGAACAGAACAGAACAGAATAGAATAGAATAGAACAGAATAGAATAGAATAGAATAGACCAGGTTGGAAGAGACCTTCAAGACCACTGTGTCCAACCTAACAGGGCTCAAGGTGTGGCCTAACCAGTGCTGAGTACAGGAGCAGAATGACTTCCCTGCTCCTGCTGGCCACACTATAAATGACATTAATTTTCCACTTGCCTTTCATTTATTTATTTATGTATGTATGTATTTATTTATTTATTTTCTGTAGCCTACCTGGTTGCATTCTTCATTTTGTAAGGTAGAATAATGTTTCATTGAGAGGCTGCAGAATTCCAGGCTTAAGGAATGTCTTGCATCTTGAGTCGAAGCTGCCAATAGAATTGATTTGTAACTATTTAATTGAAGAGGGGGGAGGGAATAAATACAGTAATTCAGTCTAATCACTGTTAGCATATGAATTCTATTCAGCCTGTAAACTCCTTATTATTCATACAGAGAGGGATGTGCCCAATGATTAAGACCCCAAGGATTTGGTTGATAGGATAATCTGCATTTCTAAAGCACCAAAAAAAAAAACAAGAGACCCCCCCCAAAGCAGCAGGGTATTTGCTTCTTTAAAACAAAAGTGGTGATGCATGTCAAAGCAGAGTTTGACAAACAATATCTGCAGCTTGCCTTGCCCATTGGCTGGCTCCCTCCTCTGTCTGGAGTGTACAGGCTTGATCTAATGGTTGCTAATCATGCAGTTGTTTATCAGCTCATTTGGAAGGCCCTGGACTTCAGTCCAGCTCAGCAAATTGCTGTGCTTTAAGGCAGTTCTCTCTCTGTCTTTCTTTTTTTCCCCACATCCCAGGAAATGATAATATCCCCAGAAGGCAAAGAATTAATAATAAAAATCCCCTTTTGTAAAAGATTATCATTGCAGAGCAAATGGAGCAGCTCTGCCCTATCTTACTGCATTTCATATTCTCATCTTTTTTTCCCCCTATGAAAGTTTGATGGAAGGACTAGGTGGGGATCACTGTTTTATTAACTTGTTAAGAGACACATTTACTGAGGCGGTGCAGCACATTGGTTTCAGAGCCTGCAGTGGTCATGGATGACTTGGAGGCATTTCCATATGGAAGCCAGCTCGTCCCTGAATGCTGGCTGGAGAGTGGCCAGGCAGAGAAGGACCTGGGGGTGCTGGTTGATGGTAGGCTGAACATGAGCCTGCAGTGTGCCCAGGCGGCCAAGAGGGCCAATGGCATCCTGGCCTGCATCAAGAACAGTGTGGCCAGCAGGAGCAGGGAGGTCATTCTGACCCTGTACACTGCACTGGTTAGGCCACACCTCGAGTCCTGTGTCCAGTTCTGGGCCCCTCAGTTTAGGAAGGAGGTTGACTTGCTGGAAGGTGTCCAGAGAAGAGCAACAAAGCTGGGGAGGGGTTTGGAACACAGCCCTGTGAGGAGAGGCTGAGGGAGCTGGGATTGCTTAGCCTGGAGAGGAGGAGGCTCAGGGGAGACCTTATTGCTCTCTACAATTACCTGAAGGGAGGTTGTAGACAGGCAGAGGTTAGTCTCTTCTCCCAGGCAGCCAGCACCAGAACAAGAGGACACAGTCTCAGGCTGTGCCAGGGGAGGTTCAGGCTGCAGTCCAACCTGTCATCTCAGACCTCATGACTAGACCATGGCACCAAGTGCCACGTCCAATCTCCTCTTGAACACCTCCAGGGATGGGGACTCCACCACCTCCCTGGGCAGCACATCCCAATGACGAATGACTCTCTCCATGAAGAACTTTCTCCTCACCTCCAGCCTAAACTTCCCCTGGTGCAGATTGAGACTGTGTCCCCTTGTTCTGGTGCTGGTTGCTAGAGAGAAGAGACCAACCCCTTCCTGGATGCAACCACCCTTCAGGTAGTTGTAGAGAGCAATGAGGTCTCCCCTGAGCCTCCTCTTCTCCAGGCTAAACAATCCCAGCAACCACCTCCCTGGGCAACCTGTTCCAGTGCTCCACCACCCTCATAGTAAAGAGCTTGTTGCTCACATCCAATTTCAATCTGCTCTTCTCTATTTTGAAGCCATTGCCCCTCCTCCTGTCACTGCAGGCCTTTGCAAACAGCCTCTCTCCATCCTTCCTGTAGTCCCCCTTCAGGTACTGGAAAGTCACTATTAGGTCTCCCTGGAGCCTTCTGTTCTGAAGGCTGATTAACCCCAGCTCCCTCAGCCTGTCCTTGGAGCAGAGCTGCTTCAACTCCCTGATGATTCCAGATAATTTCTTCCTAGTGTGCTCACCCTCACTGAATCCTTTGTGAAGGCTTACAGAAGCAAATCCACACTTTGTCTCATTCTATGGGAAACAATATCCTGGCTGGTGGATTTTGGGTTTGAAAGGCAATAGGCAGAAACTAGAACAATGCATGTAGCACATTTTTGATCTGTTATTCAACTGATCAAGCATGCAACCATCTCTGGGGTGGGGGAGCTTGATATAGTTCATGAAATCCATCAGACAATACAGATGGCTTGATCTAATTATCTTTGTAGTTACAAGCATACATAGGTAAATATTTTACCCAAGATATTTAATGAGGAGTAAGGTAGCTGTCAAAATATTGACTTGCTGTATCCTCTAGGTGCGTTTCCTGAAGTTTCTGAAGTCTATAAGCCTCCCAGCCTTAGAAATCGAAGTGTTTTACTTCTACCAGGTAGATGTGATGCCTTCTTTCCTGTTAAAAGCCTCAACAGAGAGAAAAGGGTTTCTGTGCTGCATTTTGTGCAGAACTGGTATACTAGTGCAGAATACAGAATTAACCAGGTTGGGAAAGGCCTTTGAGGGCATTAAGTCCAACCTATCACCCAACACCATCTAACCAACCAGACCATGGCACCATGTGCCTCACCCAGGCTCTTTTTAATCACTTCCAGGATGGAAACTCTACCACCCCCCTGGGCAGCCCATTCCAATGTCCAATCTCTCTTTCTGGGAAGAATTTATTTCTAAGATGAAGTCTAAACTTCTCCTGGCACAGCTGAGACTGTGTCCTCTTGTTCTGGTGCTGGGTGCCTGGGAGAAGAGACCAACCCCCACCTGGCTACAACCTCCCTTCAGGTAGTTGTAGACAGCAAGAAGGTCTCCCCTGAGCCTTCTCTTCTCCAGGCTAAGCAACCCCAGCTCCCTCAGCCTCTCCTCACAGGGCTGTGCTCCAGACCCCTCCCCAGCTTTGTTGCCCTTCTCTGGACACATGTTCAAGTGTCTCAATGTCCTTCTAAACTGAGGAGCCCAGAACTGGACACAGGACTCAAGGTGTGACCTAACCAGTGCTGAGCACAGGGCAGAATGATTTCCCTGCTCCTGCTGGCCACACTGTTCCTGATGCAGGCCAGGATGCCATTGGCCTTCTTGGCCACCTGGGCACACTTCAGGCTCATGTTCAGCCTACTATCAACCAGCACCCCCAGGTCCCTCTATGCCTGGCCTCTCTCCAGCCACAACTTGGAGACCTGAATTACAGTTTTAGTACTCATCAGTTCCCCTTCTCCTCTGTCATTTCTTTGTTTAATATATTGCATGGGAGAGACTTATCATACAAGTTTTATAAGCTTGCAATAAAATTATAACAACTGTTGTATTATATTATTTGAGTTGTAAACCACTGCAAGAAAGAGCAGGAGAAGCCACATCGACAAGGAGTCAGGAAAAATTATGGTGACAGAGTATAAAATACATTGTGCTGATTCCTACAGGGCTGGTTTGGTTTTTTTTTTTTGCCTGCTTTAGCATATTGTAAATCTTTGGGCAGCCTTCAGAAGGAAACTGCAAGGAGGTTGTTGCACAGGATTGTAGCAAGCAGTTTTGGGCAGGGGGGGAACAAACAAACAACCAAACAACCAAAAAAGAAGTAGTTAAAATCAGATTTATCATCACAAATGAAATCAGAAAAAGAGATGACAGCAAAAAAAAAACAAATCATCTGAAAGGTCAAAGTAGGAAGGGTAGTGGCAAATGAAGGATCACCATTACTGGAGGTGTTCAGGAGGAAACTTGATGGGGTGCTTGGTGCCATGGGTTAGTTGATTAGGTGGTGTTGGATGATAGGTTGGACACGATGATCTTGAAGGTCTCTTCCAACATGGTCCGGTTCTATTCTATTCTATTCTATTCTATTCTATTCTATTCTATTCTATTCTATTCTATTCCATTCCATTCCATTCCATTCCATTCTATTCCATTCCATTCCATTCCATTCCATTCCATTCCATTCCATTCCATTCCATTCCATTCCATTCCATTCCATTCCATTCTGTTCCATTCCATTCCATTCCATTCCACTCCATTCCATTCCACTCTGTTCCATTCCATGCCATTCCATTCCATTCCATTCCATTCCATTCCATTCCATTCCATTCCATTCCATTCCATTCCACTCCACTCTATTCCATTCCATTCCATTCCATTCCATTCCATTCCATTCCATTCCATTCCATTCCAATCCTATCCTATTCTATTCTATCAGGGAGTCTGAAACTTCCAGATTTCCCCTGAGACAAAGCTGGAATTCTGGCAGAATAAATAACCAACTTCTCTATCTTCAACAAGTAGGTTATTGTTTCCATAGAACCATATTATCAGCCAGGCTGGAGCAGACCTCAGAGATCATCAAGTCCAACCTACTACCTAACACCTCCTGACAGCTAAACCATGGCTCCAAGTGCCACATCCAAGCCGTTTTTGAACACCTTCAGGGATGGTGACTCCACCACCTCCCTGGGCAGCACATTCCAATGGCCAATTACTCTTTCTGGGACAAACTTCCTCCTCACCTTGAGCCTAAAATTCCCCTGCCACAGCTTGAAACTGTGTCCTCTTGTTCTGGAGCTGGATGCCTGGGAGAAGAGCCCAACCCCCACCTGGCTACAACCTCCCTTCAGGTAGTTCTAGAGAGCAAGAAGGTCTCCCCTGGGCCTCCTCTTCTCCAGGCTAAGCAACCCCAGCTCCCTCAGCCTCTCCTCACAGGGCTGTGCTCCAGGCCTCTCCCCAGCCACATTGCCCTTCTCTGGACACATTAATTCTTTTGTGCCATACTGGATGAAAAAGAGATGTGCCAATAACTGAATCTGTCAGGATTTATGTTGTTAGCTTTCCAAACTCCTAGACTTACCTAAACTAGCTGCTGAAATTAGAAACATTTGCAGGAGGACTCAAATATATTTAGCAGGAGGTTCTGTCTATCCATGATGAAAATCCAGGCATCTTTCCTTTCTTTCTTGGTATGTTTGATTAGATGATGAGCACCATAAATAATAACAACAATAGTAATGGTAATGATCCTTTAGCATCTTTGTGGAATCATGGAATGGTTTCCATTGGAAGGCACCTCCAAAGGGCATCTAATCCAATCCTCTTCAAGGGACATCCTCCACTAGATCAGGTTGTTCAGGCCCTTGTTGAGCCTGACCTTGAATATCTGCAGGGCTGGGGCTCCAACCACCTCCCTGGGCAGCCTGTTCCTTCCTGGGCAACCTGTTGCAGTGTTCCACTGCCCTCATGGCACAGAACTTGTTCCTTACATCCAATCTAAATCTTCTCTCCTCTCATTTCAAGCCTTTACCCCTCATCCTATCACTGCAGACCTTTCAAACAGTCCCTCTGCAGCTTTCTTGCAGGTCCCTTCAGGTATTGGCAGGCTGCTCTTAGGTCTCCCCAGA
The DNA here is from genome assembly GCA_011125475.1 of Melanerpes aurifrons. Classification (NCBI taxonomy): domain Eukaryota; kingdom Metazoa; phylum Chordata; class Aves; order Piciformes; family Picidae; genus Melanerpes; species Melanerpes aurifrons. Next base: position 3,548,387 of record WWNC01000001.1, read on the forward strand.
TGCTTCTCCTCTCCAGGCTGCACAACCCCAGCTGCCTCAGGCTGTCCTCACAGGAGAGCTGTTCATGCTTCATCTCTCTGTCTTATCATATTTTTTAGGGCTTTAATGCCCCCTGAGTGTTCTTGTGGTAGGTTGAGGTTTTGTTGCCCTGCAAGGTGATTCAGTCCCAATCCACCCAGGCTGAGGGTGTTGTGTTGCCTTCCTTTCTACTTTCTACTGTCTTGCTTTCTGCAAAACAGAAAGAAGCAGAGGTGATGCTCTGATTCTAATCAATCTTTCTAGCACTGTTGTCCTTTAAAAACTACCTTGGAAAAGAAGCCTTTCCAAACCAAGCCTACTCCTTCAGCTGATGTAGCATAGGTGATACTGGTGAGAACACTCCAGTGGTGGTGCTCCAGGAGAGGCCCTCTGTGAGCAGATGTTGATGGCTTTCTGCAGCCTGTCCTTCTCACTCCAGCATTCTGCAGTGCAGCAGGTATGATACTCCCTGACAAGTTAAGGCCCATGGCACAAAGTATCAGTGCTGGCCAAAGAGAGGGCTCTGTGGGCATCTTTAAACCTGCTTTACTTTAAAACTGACATCTCTCCCTGAACAATTTATTCCCCTCCAGCAGTACTGCAGCATTGTTAAAGCCAGGTCTCATACCTCAGATCACATCTTCAAAACAGGAGGAGGCAGGAGGATAAATCAAAAGCATGTTTCACTCTGCCTTATAGGGTTGGCCTTCTGTTTGTGGGAAAGAGAAAGGTCAGCCTTCCATCACTCACTCTTTATGTTTCCTAGCAGTGGCTAAAGCATCACATCCATTTTCCTTGGGAGCACTTTCAGTTTCATTAATCCAGCAGCCCTTGGAGCTAACAGAGCTCTTGGTGGAGACGTGGCTTAGGGCTCCAGAGGTGGAAACTCCTGTCAAAAGAGTCAGTATTGAGCAGAGGAACTGTTGGAGCTGCTGTCTGACTGAGCCACTGGGGATGCTGGGCTCACCTGGGGGAACCTGGAAGCCCTAAGCAATAGATAAGATCCAAGCACCTCTTCCATTCCCTGCTGGGCAATGCTGTGTGCTGTACCTGCCACCCATGTGGCTAGAAGTCACAAGAAGTACAAGCAGTGCAGTCTGTAGAATTCCTGATGGCCTTCTCCCAAAGCTGGGGTTGTTTAATATAAAAAAGCTGTTCAGGACTATGTGTTTTACAGAATACAGAATTGACCAGGTTGGAAAAGACCTTGGGGATCATCCAGTCCAACCTAGCACCCAACACCATCTCATCAACTAAACCATGGCACCAAGTGCCTCATCCAGGCTCTTCTTAAACACCTCCAGGGATGGTGACTCCACCACCTCCCTGGGCAGCACATTCCAATGGCCAATCTCTCTTGCTGGGAAGAATTTCCTCCTCACATCCAGCCTAAATGTCTGTGAAAAATAGTTCTGTATATATAATTTTATATATATAGCTGTGTGATAACTTAACTTTTGGCCTTGGTGATCTCAGAGGTCTTTTCCAACCTGCTTAATTCTGTATTCTGTAACACAAGAGGGACATGGACCTGATGGAGCAGGTCCAGAGGAGGGCCATGAAAGTTATCAGAGAGCTGGAGCACCTCTGCTATGAAGACAGGCTGAAAGAGTTGGGGTTGTTCAGCCTGGGGAGACCTTATAGTGGCCTTCCAGTACCTAAAGGGGCATACAAGAAAGCTGGGGAAGGACTGTTTAGGATATGTAGCACCAGGACAAGGGTTAATGGTTTTAAAGGGTAGATTTAGATTGGACATTAAGAAGAAGTTCTTTACTATGAGGGTGGTGGAACACTGGAACGGGTTGGCCAGAGAGGTGGTGGAAGCCTTCCTAACATCCAAGCTGACTTCTTCCTCACATCCAATCTGAATCTACCCATTTCTAGTTTTGCTCCATTCCCCCCAGTCCTATCACTCCCTCACACCCTCAAAAGTGAGGTTGTTTAGCAGCAGAAGAGGTGGAAGGGGTGCACCAATGGTCTTCCAGGACTCTGATTTTACCTTCTAGAGTCTGGAGAATGACTTTTCATCAGGAAGGGGGAATGGTTTGAAGCTGAGGGAGAGCAGGTTTAGACTGGATCTGAGGAAGAAGTTCTTCAGTACAAGGGTGGTGAGGCTCTGCAATAGGCTGCCCAGGGAGGTTGTGGATGCCTCCTATCTGGAGGTGTTCAAGGCCAGGTTGGATGTGGCCTTGAGCAGCCAAATCTATTTGAGAGGTGTCCCTGCCCATGCTGGGGGGGTTGGAGTAGATGATCTCTAATGGCCCTTCCAACTGAAGCCATTCTATGCTTCTTGACCACTGTATTCTTGTTCATAAGTGTGCTCACTGTGGTGTGCCCTCAAGAGGAAGAAGTGTATGCTGGGCCAGAGCTTGGGGTCAGTCACTGGCTTTTCCAGAATGCACCTTAACAAATCATGTCATTTTCTGTGACTCAGTTTCCTCCCTGCTCTGTGTTCCCTTTTCAGCCCCCTGGGGTTTTCTGTTGATGGTAAACTCTTTGTGGTAGACTTTGTCTATTACCCAGTGTTTATTCAGAGCCTGATGAAATGACACATGAGCCTTCCTGAAGGCTTTTATAGATTATGTTGTAAATAACTTCCAGTCAGAGTAAAAATGACTTGTGGCTCATATCACTCTGTGGCCAAATTTCAGCCTCTCTTTCTTTCATTCTGCTGTGTGATGACACAGTTGAATGACTCTCCCCTGATCTTAAACCTGCAACAAACTATGAGCTCACATTACACAGGAAGCAGTGAGATTTATCATCTGTGGAGGCCATGAAGAGGAACAAAAGGCTTTCATCTTTCTCCTTTCCTTCCTTGACTGTAGGGAATGGGAGGGTGCTGATACCTTGGGTCACTGCCATGCAGGATGAAAATCCAATTAAAATAAATCTCCCAGAGCAGGGGGAGGCTGCTGTGTGGCTCCCTCCAACTTCTGTGTGGATCATCAGCAATCCCTGGCAGCACAGTTCCCCCATGCAAACAGAAGCTGGGGTTTGTTCCACCTCTAAACACTGCTCTGCCTTTCTCTGTACTGTGCCCCAGCTGATTTTGCACAAGATGTCAGATGCAGTGGCAATGAAATTGTAGTCATTTGCAGACTCACTCAGGATTAAATCAGAGACCTCAGCAGGAAAGGCAGTGAGTGCTATGACCACTCTTTGTTACCTCTTCCAGGCAGCTTAGATTAAACTGTGCTGTGAAGCCAGACCTGGATCAATATGAATGATCTTCATCGACCTAATAATGGATTTAACATGTTTGGTGCACTTCTATCTGCTCTTGTTAAGTTGTTTACATTGGTGCAGCAGATTGATCTACAATGATAAGCATCTAGAAATCACCCCATTAGTTTGCAGGTGAAACTATATCATATAGCTAAGATCTGTCTGTCTAATCTATCTATCCATCCATCTATCTTATCTGTCTATCTATCCATTTATCCATCCAGATAGACGGATGGATAGGTAAGATGGATGGATAGATAGATAGATGGTTGGATACATAGATGGATAGATAGGATAGATGGATAGATAGATGGATTGATTGATAGATCATAGAATCAATAAGGCTGGAAAAGACCTCAGAGATCATCAAGTCCAACCTGTTACCTAACACCTCCTGACAACTGAACCATGGCACCAAGTGCTACATACAGTCCTTTTTTGAACACCTCCAGGGATGGGGACTCCACCACCTCCCTGGGCAGCACATTCCAATGGCCAATCTCTCTTTCTCAGTGAAGAACTTTCTCCTCATCTCCAGCCTAAACTTCCCCTGGCACAGCTTGAGACTGTGTCCTCTTGTTCTGGTGCTGCTTGCCTGGGAGAAGAGACCAGTCCCCACCTGGCTACAACCTCCCTTCAGGTAGTTGTAGAGAGCAAGAAGGTCTCCCCTGAGCCTCCTCTTCTCCAGGCTAAGCAACCCCAGCACCCTCAGCCTCTCCTCACAGGGCTGTGCTCAAGGCCTCTCCTCAGCCTTGTTGTCCTTCTCTGGACACCTTCAAGTGTCTCAATGTCCTTCTTAAACTGAGGAGCCCAGAACTGGACACAGGACTCAAGGTGTGGCCTAACCAGTGCTGAGTACAGGGCAGAATGATTTCCCTGCTCCTGCTGGCCACACTGTTCCTGATGCAGGCCAGGATGCCATTGGCCTTCTTGGCCACCTGGGCACACTGCAGGCTCATGTTCAGTTGCTGTCAACCACTACCCCTAGGTCCCTTTCTGCCTGGCTGCTCTCCAGCCACTCTGTCCCCAGCCTGTAGCACTGCATGGGGTTGTTGTGACCAAAGTGCAGCACTCAGCACTTGAACTTGTTGAATGTCATCGTGTTGGACTCTGCCCACCTGTCCAGCCTGGCAAGGTCCCTCTGCAGAGCCCTCCTACCCTCTAACAGATCAACTCCTGCCCCCAACATGGTGTCATATGCAAACTTACTAATGGTGGACTCAATCCCCTCATCCAGCTCATCAATGAAGACATTGAATAGGATGGATGGATAGATAAGATAGATGGATAGACAGGATGGATGCATAGATAGATGGATGGATAGATAGGATGGATGAATAGATGGATAGATAGGATGGATGGATAGATAGGATGGATGGATAGATGGATGGATAGATGGATGGATAGATAGGATAGATGGATAGATAGATGGATAGATAGATAGGATGGATGGATAGATGGATGGATGGATGGATAGATAGGATGGATGCATAGATAGATGGATGGACAGATAGGATGGATGGATGGATAGGATAGATGGATAGATAGGATGGATGCATAGATAGATGGATAGATAGATAGGATGGATGGATAGATAGGATGGATAGGATGGATGCATAGATAGATGGATAGATAGATAGGATGGATGGATGGATGGATAGATAGGATGGATGCATAGATAGATGGATGGATAGATAGGATGGATGGATGGATAGATAGATAGGATAGATGGATAGATAGGATGGATGCATAGATGGATGGATAGATAGGATGGATGGATGGATGGATAGATAGGATAGATGGATAGATAGGATGGATGGATAGATTGGATGGATGGATGGATGGACAGATAGATACACAGAAAGACAATATATAATAGATAGATAGATAATAGATAATATGTACTCTACTGTGCAAGCTCCTTGGCAGATGTAAATCAGCATGGCTACAGTTTTCAGCAGTTAAGAACCTGACCTAGAAACTGAAAGTATTACTTCACAGGATGACAGCTTAGCATCCCATAAAGCAAGGACCACAAGGGTCTTCTCAACCCAGTCTAAAGATGGTTGCCACAAAGTCATTTAGAAACCTTTTCTGTCATCTGCAGACTAAATTCTGCCCCCCAGCAGATGTGTGTGATGTCCACTAGTCATGGGAACAGCTCTTCACAGTCAAGCCTTTTGGCTGCACTGTGTCCAATCAGGTAGCTCTCGAAGCCCTTGGTTTTGGAGACTGTTTGTGAGCCTTGAGTAAAGGAACAAATGTGGAAGCTGTACCAAACGTACCAGTTGGGGATGTCAAAGCACTTAACACACACTGTTACAACTGAGTCCATGTGCAAGCACTGAAGGACATATTTGCTTCAGTATGTCTCATGACAGCTTCTTAAAAAAATACACTTAAGTGAATTTAACACTTGAGAAAGGTGCCAGATTGACAGGCCCTGGAGAGAAGAGTTCTTGAATCACCAGCAGGCACAGCCGAGCTTCCCACACACGCTGCCCCACCAGTGCCCCCAAGCCTACCTGCAGGGCACAGCAACCAACTGTCCTGCAGCTTGCAAATCTGTGCCATCTCCTGCTCCTGTACTGTGGGCCAAGAGTCAGGAGCTGTAATGTGACCTGAAGGGGAAAAAGCAAGTTCCATGGTTACTGCACAGGTGCTGTTGCAGTTGATCATTTTCACACCAAGTTTTCAATTAATCTGGGGGGGAGGGGGGGGAGGGGAATAAAGAACATGCACATCGGTCTGAGTTTGCATGCAGCAACCAAAATAGATGTGTGGGAGCAGTCCCCCACAGCAAACTGCTGGCCAAGCTGTCAGCCCATGGCTCGGACGGGAGCACACTGCGATGGGTTAGGAACTGGCTGGAGGGCCGGGCCCAGAGAGTGATGGTGAATGGTGCCACAGCCAGCTGGCAGCCAGGCACTAGTGGTGTGCCCCAAGGATCAGTGCTGGGCCCTGTGCTCTTTAACATCTTCATTGATGATCTGGATGAGGGCATTGAGTCCATCATCAGTAAATTTGCTGATGACACCAAGCTGGGGGCAAGAGTTGATCTGCTGGAGGGTAGAGAGGCTCTGCAGAGAGACCTCGACAGGCTGGACAGATGGGCAGAGTCCAAGGGCAGGAGATTGAACACATCCAAGTGCCAGGTTCTGCACATTGGCCACAGCAACCCCATGCAGTGCTACAGGCTGGGGTCAGAGTGGCTGAGAGCAGCCAGGCAGAGAGGGACCTGGGGGTGCTGGTTGATGGTAGGCTGAACATGAGCCTGCAGTGTGCCCAGGAAGGCCAAGAGGGCCAATGGCATCCTGGCCTGCATCAGGAACAGTGTGGCCAGCAGGAGCAGGGAGGTCATTCTGCCCCTGTACACTGCACTGGTTAGGCCACACCTCGAGTCCTGTGTCCAGTTCTGGGCCCCTCAGTTTAGGAAGGATGTTGACTTGCTGGAACGAGTCCAGAGAAGGGCAACATAGTCGGTGAGGGGTTTGGAACACAGCCCTGTGAGGAGAGGCTGAGGGAGCTGGGGTAGCTTAGCCTGGAGAGGAGGAGACTCTGGGGTGACCTTATTGCTCTCTACAACTACCTGAAGGGAGGTTGTAGTCAGGTGGGGGTTGGTCTCTTCTCCCAGGCAGCCAGCACCAGAACAAGAGGACACAGTCTCAGGCTGTGCCAGGGGAGGTTCAGGTTGGATGTTAGGAAGAAGTTCTATACAGAGAGAGTGATTGCCCATTGGAATGGGCTGCCTGGGGAGGTGGTGGAGTCACCATCATTGGAGGTGTTCAGGAGGAGACTTGCTGGGGTGCTTGGTGCCATGGGTTAGCTGTTTGGGTGGGTTGGATTGGTTGATGGGTTGGACGCGATGATCTTGTAGGTCTCTTCCAACCTGGTTTGGTTTATTCTAAATAAAGGTTTATTCTATTCTAAATAAAGGAGCCTCTGAGGGGATGCTGCAGTTTGGTCTGTCCACACAGGCACATTCAGAGGACTGCAGGAGCAAGCACATGTGGATGCACAGCCTGTGCAGCACGTTCTGAGGAGCCTCTTGAAAAATGGGGCCTTGCTCTTTCATGTGTTTGTAATCATCTGTCTCCCTTCATAACTCATCCCTGCTTGGTGTCGTTACAGCCCATCCTCCCCAGGGATTCTGAGCACAGCTGGCACAGCAAGTTCAATAACCATCCACCCCATAAAGAGGTTGGGTCATTAGAGGGGTGAAAGGCAGCACACAGGGAGAGCAGCCTTGTGATCTTTGCACTCTGTCACGGTCTCGGGGAAAGCACAAGTTCCTCCCTGAGTGATTGCAGTCTGAAAGTTCAGTCCTCTCTTCTCTTTGAAATTGCATTTAGGCCTCACTGTGAGTAGTGGAAGGGCATGCTTAAGCTTTTCTTTATTTAGTGCAGAAGGTTAATGACATTTTAAACAAAGGTGCAGGTTTATAACCTGCTGTGGGTCAGTTCTCAACCTGTAGGGAGGACATGGCTGAAAACAGAGAACTGAAAAGCACCAAGCAAGGACTTTTATGCCCTGCTATTTTCTAAGCTACAGCCAGCAGCTTGCAAGAATTATTAGGGAAGCTAAATCTTAATTCTTTCTACTGAGAAACAGCCATCTGTAATGTGCAGAGGAGCTCAGCTACATTTGTTCATCTTTAAAAGAGTCATTTGCCTTTCTGCAACTTGCTGCTGATGTGCACGGTAGGCAAATCATATCCTGGGCTGCATCCAGAGGAATGTGGCCAGCAGGGCAAGAAAGAGGCCCTGCCCCTTTACTCTGCTCTTGTGAGACCTCACCTCCAGTACTGCATCCAGTTCTGGTGTCCCCAGCATAAGAAGGACACAGAGCTGTTGGAGTGAGTCCAGAGGAGGACCACAAAGCTGATCCAAGGGCTGGAGCACTTGTGATAGGACGGCTGAGGGAGCTGAGGGTGTTCAGCCTGGAGAAGAGAAGACTCTGGGGGAACCTTAGAGCTACCTTCCAGTACCTGAAGGGATGCTGCAGGAAAGCTGCAGAGGGACTTTTCATCAGGGTGTCCAGAGGCAGGACAAGGGGAAATAGTCTGAAGCTGAGGGAGAACAGGTTTAGTCTGGAGCTGAGGAAGTTGTTCTTCAGTACAAGGATGGTGAGACACTGGCACAGGCTACCCAGGGAGGTTGTGGCTGCCTCCTCCCTGTGGGTATTCAAGGCCAGGCTGGATGAGGTCTTGAGCAGCTGAGTCTAGTTGAGAGGTGTCCTGCCCATGGTGGGGAGGTTGGAGCAGATGATCTGAGGCCCCTTCCAACCTAAGCCATTGGATGATTGTATGATATGTAAGCTGACTGGCACTGTGTGTACTGTGCAAGGTCACTTCTGTATATCCCTGAAGAGTTAGGTGGTGTAGAATTGTCTTAGAGATGGCATCTGGGACCAAAATTGTCATTGTTATACATATCAGTATAAAACCTCATGTGATTCACTCTCCTCAGCATTGCTGCTGCATCTGTCACACCATGCAGCTTTAGCAAGACTCCCAACCAGCCTTCAAACTAAGCTGAAGCTGAGGTTTCAGAGTCTGGGAGAAGGTTCAAGAGCAAATGCATACTTAGTATCATAGTATCAGTCAGGGTTGGAAGGGACCACAAGGATCATCTAGTTCCAGCCCCCTGCCATGGGCAGGGACACCCCACACTACATCAGGCTGCCCACAGCCTCATCCAGCCTGGGCTTAAACACCTCCAGGGACAGGGCCCCAACCACCTCCCTGGACAACCCATTCCAGGGCTTCACCACTCTCATGGGGAAGAACTTCACCTCCAGCCTGAATCTCCCCAGCTCCAGCTTCATTCCATTCCCCCTAGTCCTATCACTACCTGAGATCCTGAGAGGATCTCCTCCTTGGGAGAGGATGTTTGAAGATGGTCCTGCCCATGAACTCTGCTTTAATATCTCACCTCATTCAGTCTCAGTTTTCCTGTGCAGGTTGTCTGCTAGGGAAGAAAAAAAGAGATGGACCATTTGAGATGATCTTCTTGACAGGTTTATTCTCCTCAGTGTGTGTGGTTCATGTTTTGGCCACAATAAGGTCTCCTCTTAGCCTTTTCCAGACTGAGAAGATTGAATACAGTTAGTTAAGAAACTCTGTGTGTGGCCACCACTATGGCTCAGGAGTTTTGTAGAGGTGATGGCTACAGAAAATAGCTTTAAAGTATCTTTATGTATAGCCCCTAGCTGTTTGTGACATTTTTCAATGTGCAATTTCTAGTTTTGTTCCATCCCCCCAGTCTATCACTCCCTGACACCCTCAAAAGTCCCTCCCCAGCTATCTTGTAGCCCCCTTCAGATACTGGAAGGCCACAATTAGGTCTCCTCAGAGCCTCCAGACTGAACAGCCCCAACTCCCTCAGGCTGTCCTCATAGCAGAGCAGCTCCAGCCCTCTGCTCATCCTCATGGCCCTTCTCTGGACACCTTCCAGCACCTCCAGATCCTTCCTGAGGCTTCCAGAGGCTCTCCAGAACTGGATGGTCTCACCTCCCTGGCCCTGCTGGCTATGCTTCTCTTGCTGCAGCTCAGGTTGTGATTGGCTTTCTGGGCTGCAAGTGCTGACTGCTGGCTCATGTTGAGCTTCTCCTCCACCAGCACCCCCGGGTCCTTTTCTTGCCCCATTCTGAAGCTCCCAAGGATGTGTCCCAGTTCAGTAGTTTGCAAAGTCTTTTATAGAGGGGAAATATTCATTATAATTTTGTTCAGGGAAGGGCTAGAAGTTATTGTTCTACATTAGGGAAGAAAAGGAGAGAGGTTCTTTCACAAGTGAGTTAAAGAGAAGCCTTCAGAAGAATAGAAGGGGGCTGGTTCATTCCCATCTCACTGCAAGTTGAATTGCAGGCTTTAGTCAGTGAAATGGATTGGAAGCTAAACCCCACCGAGCCCAGGAAGCTCTAATTAATCCCCACAGCAAGGAACTCTTCTGAAATTGGTCTTTAATCAAACTTGGCTCTGAAAACAAAACAAGGTACGGTGGCAGCTTGATAAAAGAGATGCAGTGCCAGGGCTGACAGGCCCACAATCAAACCCCCACTAAAAATATCTGTTTGGTCTGCTCCTTTTCTTTCAGATGCTAAAAAAAACCCACATGCTTTAGCTGTGGTCCAAAAAAGCCTCCCCAGTTACTCAGAGAAGTGACTCAGCTCCAGAAGAGTGAGGTTCCTGTAAGTGTTCATGCCCTCCCTGACAGGAGGCAGCCCTCTGTCCTTCCCACACCCTCCCTTCAAAGCAGCAGAGGCACAGCAGAGGCACTGGTGAGGCTAGGAGGGAAGAGGTGACTGCTGGGTCTCTTCAGAGCTGGTCATTTAGTGTCAGCTGTTCCTGCCCATGACAAGGGGCTTGGGACTGGATGATCTTTGAGGTGCTGATGAGTAATTGTTACTGCCTTAGTGCATCTGGTCCTGCTTAGATTCTATGGTCCTGCTCTGGCAGGGGGGTTGGACTCAGTGATCCTCAGAGGTCCCCTCCAAACCCTAACAACATCCTGGGATCTGTGATCCTGTCCCTTCCAACCCTGACAGTTCTGTGATTCTGAGGCCACCTGTCCCTCTGCCCTTGCTGCTGGTGGTGCAGAGCTCAGGCATCCTCATGGACTCACTTGTTTGGATTAGGATAAGGCACTCACTTGTCTTCCCTCTATCTCCCATAAACATGAAGTCCATGGCTCCTACCTTTGCACCCTCACAACTTCTCCTCACTGATTCTGAGAGCACTTTGAGTATTGCATCCAGTTTTGGGCACCTCAATACAAGGGAGATGTGGAGGTGCTGGAGCCAGGGCAGAGGAGGGCAAGGAAGCTGGGAAGGGCCTGGAGAACAAATCTGGTGAAGAGCAACTGAAGGAGCTGGGGATAGTTAGTGTGAAAAAGAGGACACCTTCCAGCACCTCCAGATCCTTCCTGTACTAGGGGCTCCAGAACTGGACACAGTGCTCCTGATGTGGTCTCAGCAGAGTGGAGCAGAGGAGGAGAATCACCTCCCTCAACCTGCTGGCTGTGCTTCTCTTGATGCAGCCCAGGCTCTGATTGGCTTTCTGGACTGCAAGTGCTCACTGCTGGCTCATGTTGAGCTTCTTACCCCCCAGCACCCCCAGGCCCTTTTCTTCAGGGCTGCTCTCAAGCCAGTCCCTGCCCAGCCTGTATCAGTGCTTGGGATTGCCCTGACCCAGCTGCAGGACCTTGCACTTGGTCTTGTTGAACCTCATGAGGTTGTCATGGGCTCACCTCTCCAGCCTGTCAAGGTCTCTCTGGATGGATCCCTTCCCTCCAGCATGGCCGCATTTAAAACCTTTTTAGCTGCAACAAACCCCCAAATCACCCCAGATCCCCTTTGCAAAGACTTCCCTCACCCAACAGTGTATTTTTTTGTTTACTGGGTTTGATTTTGTTTTGGACAGGAAGGAATCAATTAAAATGAAGCAAGCAGTTTGTACAGGTTTTGGCTTGAGGTCTTATATTCTACTATGTCCTTTTAGTATCATAGTAGTATCACAGTATCAGTCAGGGTTGGAAGGGACCACAAGGATCATCTAGTTCCAACCCCCCTGCCATGGCCAGGGACACCCCACACTACCTCAGCCTGGCCAGAGCCTCATCCAGCCTGCTCTTAAACACCTCCAGGGACAGGGCCTTGACCACCTCCCTGCACAACCCATCCCAGGGCTTCACCACTCTCATGGGGAAGAACTTCCTCCTCACCTCCAGCCTGAATCTCCCCACCTCCAGCTTCATTCCATTCCCCCTAGTCCTATCACTACCTGAGATCCTGAGAAGTCCCTCCCCAGCCTTCCTGTAGGCCCCCTTCAGATACTGGAAGGCCACCATGAGGTCTCCTCAGAGCCTTCTTTTCTCCAGACTGAACAGCCCCAACTCCTTCTGTCTGTCCTCACTTTATAGTAAGTGAAAGTGTAGGGGGAAACCCTGCAGACTGAGCACTGCTCAGTTGTTCAAAGCACATTTTCCCTTCCTTGCTCTGGTTGTGGACCACAGAGGCAGTCAGCTGGCTGTTTCAGGGTGGGAGGAGGGGTCTCCAGTTCCTCCTGTTTCACCTTTTCATTGCACTGCCTGATCATTTAAGGCAGAGGCTTGTTCCAGACAGCTTTAATTAAACTATGCTGTGAAAGTGTATATAGATCAATGGAAATGATCCATAACAAGAGGCTAATCATGTCTTGAACTGTGTCCAGTCCAGTTCAATCACCTTCTACTGTTTCTGTGGCTTACCCTTCATGTGCCAAAGCCCTCAGTGTCTCTCTGTGTTTTTTAATCCATCTCATTAGTGACCATATGCCTTGGCTTCAAGGGAGACAAGGAGTGTCTGCAATCTGCCAGGGATTTGGGGCCATCAATAATTTGTGAATAGCCATGGTGGTGCTGGTCGAAGGGTTAAGTGTTCTGCACACCAGGGGCACATCTTTGGGGACTGGAGCTCTTAGTCAACTGTTAGGAGCCTGATCCCCAGTGGTGCCTCTTTTCAGAGTGCATGCTGCATGTCAGAGCTCTGCAGCTGAAGCCATGGAGCTTTATTAGCTCAGGGATTGAAGAACCTGCTCCAAGCAATGTACCTGTCCTTTTGGTTAAAAAGTGAAGGCAAGGTGGTAGTGGTAATATCAAAGTGATTTTTTTATCTCTCTTTCTTATCTACTGGGCTAAAAGTGAGCTTCCTTTTCCTTACCATCTTCATTTTCACTGTCAGCTACCAGATTGCTCCTCTCCTGCAAATAGCATAGAATCACACAATGGTTTGGGTTGGAAGGGACTTCCAAAGGTCATCCAGTCCAACTCCCCTGCAGGCAGCAGGGACATCTTCCACTCAGTCAGCTTGCTCAGAGCCCTGTCAAGCCTAACCTTGAATATCTCCAGGGATGGGGCCTCAACTACCTGCCTGGGCAATCAGTTCCAGTGTTTCACCACTCTCCTGATAAAGAACCTGTTCCTCCCATCCAGTCTAAATCTCCTCTCATTTCAAACCACTGTTCCTCATCCTATCACTGCAGGCCTTTGGAAACAGTCCCTCTGCAGCCTTCTTGTAGCCCCCTTCAGGTACTGGCAGGCTGCTATTAGGTCTCCCTGCAGCCTTCTCTTCTCCAGGCTGAACACCCCCAGCTCCCTCAGCCTGTCCTCATAGCAGAGGTGTTCCAGCCCCCTGAGCATTTTCGTGGCCCTCCTCTGGACCTGTTCCATCAGGTCCATGTCCTTCCTAAGTTGGATGTTAGGAAGAAGTTGTTCCCCAGGAGGGTGGTGAGAGACTGGCACAGGTTGCCCAGGGAGGTGGTGGAAGCCTCCTGCCTGGAGGTGTTTGCAGCCAGGCTGGATGTGGCTGTGAGCAACCTGCTGTAGTGTGAGGTGTCCCTGCCCATGGCAGGGGGTTGGGACTGGCTGAGCCTTGAGGTCCCTTCCAACCCTGACAATTCTCTGACTCTGATTCTGAGTCCTTTGAGCTGTGAGGTGACTCTTGCTCTTTGGCTCACCCTTGTCTGTTTCCACCCCTGGTGTCAATGCCAAAAGGAAGTCAGTGGAACTTGGGAAGCCTGGAGCTGTCTTGGCAAAGTTTCCTGGGGAGCAGTACCACTGCTGCATCAATTTGTGCCACTGCTGCCAGCTCACAAGGGAGAAGAGTTTAGGCTGCAGTGAATGAACCTGCAAAACTCCTGTTGTATCCTGGATGAGGCAAGGCTTTGACTGCACTGCCTGCTCACAGCTTCACAGGCAGTGACACCACAAACCTGCTCTGACAGCCTGCAGGCTCTGCCCTCTTTCCACCCTCTGGAGCCAGGATTGCACAGTGCTGTAAAGAATTGCCACAGTCACACAAGCTGCAGGCAGAAATCACTCAGTGAAACCAAAATGCATGCAGGCCATGCCTTGCCCTTGGAGAACCGCCCATTGCAGGCTCATTTGGAGGGGTTGCAGTGGCCTTTCTTTAAGGATTCTTTGTAGGTGGATCTGTGGGATCCCCACTGAGGCTGCCACAGGATCAGAGAGGTCTGCTGGCTGAGTTTCAAGTTTCCCTTCTTTAGTTCTCTTCCATATTCTCCTAATCAGAATAGAATAGAACTAACCAGGTTGGAAGAGACCTTTGAGATCATCCAGTCCAACCTATCACCCAACACCATCTAATCAACTAAACCATGGCACCAAGCACCCCATCCAGGCTCTTCCTAAACACCTCCAGTGATGGTGACTCCACCACCTCCCTGGGCAGCACATTCCAATGGCCAGTCTCTCTTTCTATGAAGAACTTCTTCCTAACATCCAGCCTAAACCTCCCCTGGCACAGCTTGAGACTGTGTCCTCTTGTTCTGGTGCTGCTTGCCTGGGAGAAGAGACCAACCCCCACCTGGCTCCAACCTCTCTTCAGGTAGATGTAGACAGCTTGAGAGCTGTAAGAGAGCCACTCACATGCCCCTGCAAGCTGGCTGTGAGAGGGGAGCCTGCCCTTAGATCTTCTCCATTGTTAATTCTCTTCCCACAATGGGCTTTAAATTTACAGATCTGTGCCACACCTCCCAGCCCCTTTGGAGCTTTTTGTAGCTTGATTCATTCTGTTTCAGCAGTTTAAATACCTCTCCAGCCCTAGGCCTGCAGTCACATGTGTCACCATCCTTGGGCTTGCTCTGTTACCATCTTTCATACAGCACACTTCCATTGACTTCAAATGGAGCTGGTGCTTGGAATGGGGTTTTTAAATGGCTGACTTTAACTTCTGGTAGCTGGGTGCTGCAGGGTGGGACTGGAGGGCAGGATTTCATTTACCCAGCTACATGCTGAGCATCCAACTACCAGAACTGACAAAGGACTGAATTGCAGCCTGGCCTTCAGTTATTTTTTGCTGCCTGCACCGAGTTTCAGCTTGCTATATTTGTAACCAACAGACCACTCTCTCACTGAAGGTTAAGAAACCTGCTTTTAACTGAGTTTGCTGAGTTATGGCCTCAGGCAATGTGTAAAGTTCATCTGAAATTAGTGAGAGAGGAGGTGGGAGAGGATTCTTCCTCATGGGTACAGTGAGAGCTTGGAGTTGCATTTGGCTTCCTTCTGTTATTTCCTGCCTCACAACAGGAGAAGAGGAGACTTGAGTGGGGACCTCACTCATGTTGATCAAGATGTGGAGGGTGAGTGACAAAAGGCTGGAGCCAGGCTCTGCTGGGGGATGCCCAGTGTCAGCACCAGGAGCACTGGTGGAAGCTGAGAAGCTGAGGCAGAGGAAGTTCCATGGAAATAGGAGGGGAAAAATTTCACAGTGAGAGTGCTGGAACACTGGAGCAGGCTGCCCAGGGGGGTTGTGGAGTCTCCTCCTCTGGAGATATTCAAAACCTGCCTGGATGTGTTCCACTGTGATCTGCTCTAGGTGAGCCTGTTCTGGCAGGGGGCTTGGACTGGATTGGACTGTTAGGGTTGGAAGGGACCTCAAGGATCATCCAGTTCCAAGCCCCCTGCCATGGGCAGGGACACCTCACACTACAGCAGGTTGCTCACAGCCACATCCAGCCTGGCTGCAAACACCTCCAGGCAGGAGGCTTCCACCACCTCCCTGGGCAGCCTGTGCCAGTCTCTCACCACCCTCATGGGGAAGAACTTCTTCCTAACATCCAATCTGAATCTACCCATTTTGCTCCATTCCCCCCAAGTCCTATCAATACCTTGGATGGATGGATGACCTTTCAGGGTCCCTTCCAGCCCCTAAGACTCTGTGACTTTGTGACCATTTTTCACAAGCTGCATTTGGAAACCTTGGAAACCATTTCCAAGCAGTAGGATGCAACAGAAAATGAGACCAAGAAAGTTAACTGATTGTTTTGTTTCTATTTTAGGGCTGCAAGAGCACCTTGAGAAATATTTGGGCAAGAGGACTCCAGCTCAGATTTTAGTGCCTGTGGTTGGTTTACCAGGCAAGGAAGTTATTCACCTGGCAGGCTGGCTAAGCTAGAAGTTTCCAAGAGGTGAGCTGGTAAGCATAAGAAGAAATCAAACCAGCCAAACCACGCTGCATCCAGGAGAGAACAAAGGAAAGAACTGAGCACAACTGTGTTGGATACTTCCATTAAGCAGAGTCATCTTTAGCTCATTAATGATGCCTCATGGTGTGGCAGCTTTTAGGCACAATAAAGGTTTCTTTCCTAAAGCCTGTGCTTTTCTTCCTGCCTTATTTTTAGCTGTGTTCTGGGGAGAGCAGGTGGCTCTTGGGAGAAGGCAGTTGCTCTGATCACAGCGGTTCTTCTGCGTGACATATTGAGGCCTGGTGACAATAAACTGAGGGAGGTGAGACCAAAACACGAGTTCCAATCATCCTTTGAAGATTGGATTCCTTTCAGTTCTGTGTTGAGTTAGAATCATAGAATCAATAAGGTTGGAAAAGACCTCAAAGATCATCAAGTCCAACCTGTCATAGTATCATAGTATCAGTCAGGGTTGGAAAGGACCACAAGGATCATCTAGTTCCAACCTCCCTGCCATGGGCAGGGACACCCCACACCAGATCAGCCTGGCCAGAGCCTCATCCAGCCTGGGCTTAAACACCTCCAGGGACAGGGCCCCAACCACCTCCCTGGACAACCCATTCCAGGGCTTCACCACTCTCATGGGGAAGAACTTCCTCCTCACCTCCAGCCTGAATCTCCCCACCTCCAGCTTCATTCCATTCCCCCTACTCCTATCACTACCTGTCACCACAGACTACTTTGATGACTCTAATTTTCCTTGTTTCAGGAACACCAAGTATAGAATCATAGAATCAATAAGGTTGGAAAAGACCTCAAAGATCATCAAGTCCAACTTGCCACCCAAGACCTCATGACTACTGAACCCCAGTCCCTTTTTGATGTCCAATCCCCTCTTGAACACCTCCAGGGATGCTGACTCCACCACCTCCCTGGGCAGCACATCCCAATGGCCAATCTCTCTTGCTGGGGAGAACTTTCTCCTCACCTCCAGCCTAAACTTCCCCTGACACAGCTTGAGACTGTGTCCTCTGAATTTACACACTGCAGGCCAACTCAGGAAGGCCTTATTTGGGAGCATGTTTTAATCCTTTTTCTTGCTTCAGGGAGACATTATTCAGAAGGCTGTTCAGGACTTTACCAACACAAATCATGGAGATGATGGTGAGACTTTAGGATTTCCAGCAGGAGCAGGGAGGGGATTGTCCCCTGGGACTCAGCTCTGGTGAGGCCACACCTGGAGTACTGTGTCCAGCTTTGGGCACTTCAAGACAAGAGAGATGTGGAGGTGCTGGAGCCAGTGTAGAGGAGGGCAAGGAAGCTGGGAAGGGCCTGGAGAATAAATCTGATGCAGAGCAACTAAAGGAGCTGGGGATGGTTAGTTTGGAAAAGAGGAAGCTGAGGGGAGACCTCCTGGCTCTTTACAACTACCTGAAAGGAGGCTGTGGAGAGGCTGCTGCTGGTCTCTTCTCCCAAGTAATTGGTGACAGAACAAGAGGGAATGGCCTCAAGCTGTGACTGGACAAGCTGGTTTAGACTGGACATTAGGACACGTGTTTCAGGGCAAGAGTGGTCAGGGATTGGAATGTGCTGCCCAGGGAGGTGGTGGAGTCCCCAAGCCTGGATCTGTTTAAGGATGGTTGGGATGTGGTGCCTGGGGCTCTGGTTTAGGGGTGAGCCTTGTAGAGTAGGGCTCTGGGTTGGACTTGGTGATCTTGAAGGTCTTTTGCAACCTGATTGTTTCTGTGATTCTGTGATTTGCCATCCAGCTTTCTGAGGCCCTGCTGAGTATCCTCATGCTTTACAGCTGGTAGACAGCTCTTATTAAAGAGTATTCCCTAGGGCTCCAGTCTTCTCCAGCAAATCAACAGGAGTTTTAGCACTGCTTTCATTAAGGCAGGCTCAGATGCACAGGTGAAGCTCCTATTGATTTCATCACAGCTGCTCTTTCACTCATAACACTCTGTAAGATCAGGGCAGGAGTGAAAGCCCTTTGGACACTGCCCAAGGCTGCAGAGTGCTGTAGAGAAATCTGATTTTCAGATGAAAGCTATCAAATGAAACCTTCAGGAAAGACTATCAGGCCTTTGCCTTGCCTCAATTTTACATCTGTATATTCTCATGGCTTCTCTTCCAGGCTGTGAGCACTGGAGCTCACAGGGGGTTGGACTGGATGACCTTTAGAGGTCCAACCCAAACCAGCCTATGATTCTACACTACATTAGCACTGAGTATCACTGTTAGGTCAGACTTAAACATCTTTGATCCTTGTTCTGTCCCACAGTCAGAAACTAATCAGGCACCAGTAGAGAGTAGGGGTTGTCCTGCTGGAAAGCAGCTCCATGGAGAAGGACTTTGGTGTCCTAGGTGACAGCAAGTGGAACAGCAATGTGCCCTTGTGGCCAACAGGGCCAGGAGCATCCTGGGGTGCATCAAGAAGTGTCCAGAAGGCCTAGGGAGGTTCTTCTGCTCCTTTACTCTGCCCTGGTGAGACCAGACAGGGAATATTGTGTCCAGTTTTGGGATGCCCTATTCAAGAGAGACAGGGCCCTGCTGAGAGAGTCCAATGAAGAGCTACAAGGGTGATGTGGGGGGCTTGAACATCTCTGCTATGACAAGGGGTTTGAGACACCTGGGGCTGCTTAGACTGGAGAAGAGAAGGCTGAGACGGGATCATATCAAGGTCTATAAGTATCTGATCAAGGTCAATAAGTATCTGAGGGATGGGGGTCAAGAGAGGGGAGGGGGGAGGGAGGGAGGGAGGGGGAGGAGAGGAGAGGAGAGGGAGAGGAGAGGAGAGGGGAGGGGAGGGAGGGGAGGGGAGGGAGAGAGGAGAGAGAGGAGAGGAGAGGGAGAGGAGAGGAGAGGGAGAGGAGAGGAGAGGAGGAGAGGGAGGAGGGAGAGGGGAGGGAGGGAGGGGAGGGGGGGGAGGGGAGGGAGGGGGGAGGGAGAGAGGGAGGGGAGGGGGAGGAGGGGGGGAGGGGAGGGGAGAGGGAGGGAGGGAGAGGGAGAGGGAGGGAGGGAGGGGAGAGGAGAGGGAGGGGGAGGAGAGGAGAGGAGAGGAGAGAGGAGAGGAGAGGAGAGGAGAGGAGAGAGGAGAGGAGAGGAGAGGAGAGGAGAGGGGAGAGGAGAGGAGAGGAGAGGAGAGGAGAGGAGAGGAGAGGAGAGGAGAGGAGAGGAGAGGAGAGGAGAGGAGAGGAGGAGAGGGAGAGGAGAGGAGAGGGAGAGGAGAGAGGAGAGGAGAGGGGAGGAGGGAGGAGGAGAGGGAGGAGAGGGAGAGAGGAGAGGAGAGGGAGAGGAGAGGAGAGGAGAGGGAGAGGGAGAGAGGAGAGGAGAGGAGAGGAGAGGGAGGAGAGGAGAGGAGAGAGAGAGAGGGAGAGGAGAGAGAGGAGGAGAGGAGAGGAGAGGAGAGGAGAGGAGAGGAGAGGAGAGGAGAGGAGAGAGAGAGGAGAGGAGAGGAGAGGGAGAGGAGGAGAGGAGAGGAGAGGACCTTGAGATCATCAAGTCCAACCTATCACCCACCACCATCTAACCATCTAAACCATGGCACCAAGTGCCTCAGCCAGGCACTGAGGTCTTTTCCAGCCTGGCTAATTGTGGATCCTGTATCAATCACTCCTGAGTACTAACTGGCACTTGTTACTGAAGTCACCTGGTCTCCCCATGACAAATGTCTGTCACTGGAAACACAGACTAAGAATCCTTGACAGTTCACTAATTTATGAGCTCATTTTTAGTTGTGTTTCAGTAGCTCTGGCAAAGCCAGCCAAACACTCATTCACAAGTATTAACCAAACATTCCAAATGCAGACTTGAGATCCTGAAAGCTTCTTTTTCTTCTCCTTTTTGTTTTTCTTCTCCTTTTTCTTTTTCATCTGAACATTGAATGTTGTTTTCTTTTCCTGACATCTTTTAACTGTTAAAAGCCAGCCTGGGTACCTGTGAACTGAGCCCTTCTGTTGCATTGCAAGAGCCCTTCTTCCTGATGACTCACTGCTCCCAGTTGCTTGGCTTTGACTCCTCCTGGCTGGGCTCTGCCCCTGGTTTCCTACTTTTCTCATATTATTTTTGGTTTAGGCACTTTTTCCTCTCTATTCCAAACTAAGTCAGGTTGTCCTGAGGGTCTCCTCACAGGCTGTGGAACTGGCAGGAATCTCCGTGGCATTGCCTTGACTTGCATTGTGGGAAACCCATTGACTGGATCTATCTGCTCATCACAGCATCACCCAGGTAGGAAGAGACCTCAAAGATCATCCAGTCCAACCTGTCACCACAGACCTCATGACTAGACCATGGCACCAAGTGCCACATCCAATCCCCTCTTGAACACCTCCAGGGATGGTGACTCCACCACCTCCCTGGGCAGCACATTCCAATGGGCAATCTCTCTTGCTGGGAAGAACTTTCTCCTCACCTCCAGCCTGAACCTCCCCTGGCACAGCTTGAGACTGTGTCCTCATGTTCTGGTGCTGGTTGCCTGGGAGAAGAGACCAACCCCCACCTAGGTGTAACCTCCCTTCAGGGAGTTGTAGAGAGCAATAAGGTCACCCCTGAGCCTCCTCTTCTCCAGGCTAAGCAACCCCAGCTCCCTCAGCCTCTCCTCACAGGGCTGTGCTCCAGACCCCTCCCCAGCTTTGTTGCCTTTCCCTGGACCCCTTCAAGTGTCTTAATGTCTTTCTTAAACTGAGGGGTCCAGAACTGGACTCAAGATGTGGCCTGAGCAGTGCTGAGCACAGGGCACAATGACTTCCCTGCTCCTGCTGGCCACAGTGTTCCTGATGCAGGCCAGGATGCCATTGGCCTTCTTGGCCACCTGGGCACACTGCTGGCTCATGTTCAGATCATCCAGTCCAACCCTCCCTGCCACAGAAGGATCACCTGGAGCAGGCCACACAGTAAGACCAGAGTGTGCTTAAAATAGGTCAGATTTCACTTTAGCTTTTCCCACCTTTCAGCAGCTCTTTGCCAAGTGATGAAGACCTCCAGCTTAGAAAGCCAAGAATGTTTCAGCACAACAGCAACAACAAACCCCCAATAAGCTGAACTAAATGCCCTGAACAAACTGGCAACTGCCCCAACCTAGTAACCTGCTGGAGGACACCACTGGCATAGGTTTGGATCAGGCCACCCTTGGCCTGGGCAAGTTTAAGCATTCCCCTCAGTTCTCTTGTGCCTCTGCTTCCATATTCGTGTGCTTTCTCGGCCTTGCAAAGGTGTTGGCAAAGAGCTGCTGCATTGTAGTCACACAACCTGGGATAACAAAGAGCTTAGCCTGAGTGAGCAGCACACCAGGGTGTGAAAACATTGTTGTAGTGGGAAGCATAATGAATGTGATCAGAGATAGCGATTTGCATGAGCACAATCTGGAGAGCTCTCCTCCCAGCACACTGCCTGCAGCAGGCTCAGATCACAGGAGCAGCCTAGAATGTCACCCAGGATCATTAATGAGGCATTGTCTCCTGGGAGTGCTGGTGGAGAACAACTTATCCATGGGGCAGCAATGAGCCCTGCTGGCCAAGAAGGCCAATGGGGTCCTGGGGGGCATTCAGAGGAGTGTGTCCAGCAGATCCAGGGAGGTTCTTCTCCCTCTCTGCTCTGCCCTGGTGAGGCCACACCTGGAATACTGCATCCAGCTCTGGGCTCCCCAGTTCCAGAGGGACAGGGGTCTGCTGGAGAGAGTCCAAGGGAGAGCTACCAGGACTGGAGCACTGCCCCATGAGGAGAGACTGAGAAACCTGAGGCTGTTTACTCTGGAGAGGAGAAGACTGAGAGGGGCTTTAATAAATGTCTATCAATATCTGAGGGCTGGGGTCAGGAGGCAGGGGACAGGCTCTGCTCACTTGCTCCCTGGGATAGGACAAGGAGCAATGGATGTAAGCTGCAGCACAGGAGGTTCCACCTCAGGGGTGACCTCATTGCTCTCTGCAACTACCTGAAGGGAGATTGTAGCCAGGCAGAGGTTGGTCTCTTCTCCCAGGCAGCCAGTACCAGAACAAGAGGACACAGTCTCAAGCTGTGCCAGGGGAGGTTTAGGCTGGAGGTGAGGAGGAAGTTCTTCACCAAGCGAGTCATTCGTCACTGGGATGTGCTGCCCAGGGAGGTGGTGGAGTCCCCATCCCTGGAGGTGTTCAAGAGGGATTGGATGTGGCACTTGGTGCCATGGTCTAGTCATGAGGTCTGTGGTGACAGGTTGGACTTGATGATCCTCAAGGTCTCTTCCAACCTTGGTTATACTGTGAAATACTGTGCTCAGTTGCACCCTGTGATAGGACAAGGGGCAATGGATGGAAGCTGCAGCACAGGAGCTTCCACCTCAACATGAGGAGAAACTCTGCACTGTGAGGGTCCCAGAGCACTGGAACAGGCTGCCCAGAGAGGTTGTGGAGTCTCCTTCTCCAGAGACCTTCAAGCCCCATCTGGATGTGTTGCTGTGTGACCTGTGCTGGGTTCTGTGGTCCTGCTCTGGCAGAGGGGTTGGCCTGGATGATCTTTGGAGGTCTCTTCCAACCCCTCACATCCATGATCCTGTGATTGTCCAGCCTGATTCAGCCCCTGTGATCCCAAAGTCCTTTACAAGGCCATTTCTTAAAATGCACTTGAGCCATTGCTGGGACAACCACATGCACTGGAAGCCTGCTCTGCTCAGCCTGAGTGTGGGGAGGTCTTTGAGGTTGTGCTGCTGGGAGCAGAGCTCCTCCACTCCCTACATTTCCCTAAGCAGGGGTATTTGCTTTGGGAGAAGCACAGTTTCCATGAAGAGACTCCAACCTCAAAGCCACATCAGCAGGCCCCTAGCATTATGGCTTTCTGGATAGGATAGGATAGGATAGGATAGGATAGGATAGGATAGGATAGGATAGGATAGGATAGGATAGGATAGGATAGGACAGGACAGGACAGGACAGGATAGACCAGACCAGGTTGGAAGAGACCTTCAAGATCATTGTGTCCAACCTATCACCCAACACCACCTAATCACCCAACCCATGCAACCAAGCACCCTGTCAAGTCTCCTCCTGAACACCTCCAGTGATGGTGACTCCACCACCCCCCCAGGCAGCCCATTCCAATGGGCAATCACTCTCTGTGTACAACTTCCTCCTAACCTCCAGCCTAAACCTCCCCAACTCATGACTGATGAGAACACTGCCCCACTGAAGTGCCACAACAGAGGAGAAAAATTCCCTCTTTTGTCCCCTGCCAGGCAGCAGGCCCTGTTCTCCTTCTGCAACTCCTGACACTGGCAGCTGTTGACTGTACTCTGTGACCATCACATGCTTGGAAGAAGGTATTATTGCCATAGCCTCACTGTACAGGGACAACACAGTTAGTGTGAGACAGAAGGTGTGATGTTGCATTGGGAGCACAAGCTCATGTAAGCATCACTTCACCTCTGACCCATGGAATGGTTTGGGTTGGAAGGGACCTCCAAAAGTCATCCAGTCCCAGCCCTCTGCAGGCAGCAGGGACATCCTCCACTGGATCAGGTTGCTCAGAGCCTTCTTGAGCCTCACCTTGAATATCTCCAGGGATGCAGCCTCAACTACCTCCCTGGGTGACCTGTCCCAGTGTTCCACCACCCTCGTGGTGCATGGTTCCTCACATCCAATCTCAGTCTCCTCTTCTTTCATTTCAAACCATTGCCTCTTGTCCTGTCACTGCAGGCCTTTGCAAGCAGTGCCTCTGCAGCCTTCTTGTAGGTCCCTTCAGGTACTGTCAGGCTGCTATTAGGTCTCCCTGCAGCCTTCTCTTCTCCAGGCTGAACACCCCCAGCTCCCTCAGCCTAGCAGAGGTGCTCCAACCTCCTGATCATTTTCATGGCCCTCTTCTGGACCTGCTCCATCAGTTCCATGTCCTTCCTGTGCTGAGGGCTCCAGGGCTGGATGCAGCACTCCAGGTGGTGTCTTCCCAAAGCAGAGCAGAGTGTTAGAATCAACTCTCTCCATCTGCTGACCACACTTCTTTTGATTCATCCCAGGGTGCCATTGGCCTCCTGGGCTGCCAGCACACAGGGTTTTGTTGGTAGCTGCCTTGACATTAGTGTAGTTTGTTGCTTTAGAAGAGCAGGAGTCCAGAAGGAAGAAATAGGTTTCTCAGATGTAAGAGCTATCTTGTTGCAACAAAGTTCAGTCCTACTCCCACACAGCCCCAACCCTTCTGCAGCAAGACCCAGATACATGCAAATGTGGAGCCTTTTGTAAGTGAACCCAATTCCCACAGCTCCAGGGATGGAGCTGCTAAGGTTGAAAGCAGAAGGTGTTAAATGATCCTGGGCTGCAGCAAGAGAAGTGGCCAGCAGGGCCAGGGAGGTGATTCTCCCCCTCTGCTCCGCTCTGCTGAGACCCCACCTGGAGTACTGTGTCCAGTTCTGGAGCCCCTAGGACAGGAAGGATCTGGAGGTGCTGGAAGGTGTCCAGAGAAGGGCCACAAGGATGAGCAGAGGGCTGGAGCTGCTCTGCTGTGAGGACAGACTGAGGGAGTTGGGGCTGTTCAGTCTGCAGAAGAGAAGCCTCTGAGGTGACCTAATTGTGGCCTTCCAGTATCTGAAGGGGGCTCCAAGAAAGCTGGGGAGGGACTTTTGAGGGTGTCAGGGAGTGATAGGACTGGGGGAATGGTGAAAAATGGAAGTGGGTAGTTTAAGATTGGATGTTAGGCAGAAGTTCTTCCCCATGAGGGTGGTGAGAGCCTGGCACAGGTTGCCCAAGGAGGTGGTGGAAGCCTCATCCCTGGAGGTGTTTGCAGCCAGGCTGGATGTGGCTGTGAGCAACCTGCTGTGGTGTGAGGTGTCCCTGCCCATGGCAGGGGGTTGGAACTGGATGGTCCTTGAGGTCCCTTCCAACTCTAACAGTTCCATGATTCTATGATATAATAGAAAGGAAATGCAGGCAAGAAGTCAGTGCCAAGGGAAGGGTGTTATTAGGAGCCAGTGGGGAGGCCAAGCTAAAAAGGGACCCAAGGGGTTTATTCTTCATATATAAGGTATCTTATAAGGGATGGAGCCTGGATTGTCTTCTCACTGTTACTAGTTGTAACTCTGAGAGATGAGTGTATGAAGAAGAAAGAGGAATAAAGAAGAGTTTCTGGGAAAGAGATGCAGAAGTTCATTTGAAACACATCTCTCATCCTCTCAGCACAGTGTAACATGGGACATGCCCTAACAGTGTGCTTGGGTCTGGAGGTAAGGATGCCTGAAATGAGGGTAATGGGTGAGAGGAGCCACCAGCTGTGTGCCATCCTGCTGCTGGGAGATGTTTCTCCTGGGCACTGCCACAAGGAACGTGGCTAATGGTTCTTGACTGGAGATCTATAGTCCATGTATGTGCTTCTGATTGGTGGAATGGAATGGAATGGAATGGAATGGAATGGAATGGAATGGAATGGAATGGAATGGAATGGAAGAGTAGAATGGAATAGAGTGGAATGGAATTGAGTATAATGGAATGGAATGGAATGGAATGGAATGGAATGGAATGGAATGGAATGGAATGGAATGGGATAGAGTGGAATGGAATTGAGTATAATGGAATGGAATGGAATGGAATGGAATGGAATGGAATGGAATGGAATGGAATGGAATGGAAGAGTAGAATGGAATAGAGTGGAATGGAATTGAGTATAATGGAATGGAATGGAATGGAATGGAATGGAATGGAATGGAATGGAATGGAATGGAATGGAATGGAATGGGATAGAGTGGAATGGAATTGAGTATAATGGAATGGAATGGAATGGAATGGAATGGAATGGAATGGAATGGAATGGAATGGAAGAGTAGAATGGAATAGAGTGGAATGGAATTGAGTATAATGGAATGGAATGGAATGGAATGGAATAGAATGGAATGGAATAGAATAGAATAGAATAGAATAGAATAGAATAGAATAGAATAGAATAGAATAGAATAGAATAGATAAGGTTGGAAAAGACCTCAGAGATCATCAAGTCCAACCTATCACCCAACACCATCTAATCAACTAAACCATGGCACCAAGTGCCTCATCCAGGCTCTTCTTGAGCACCTCCAGGGATGGTGACTCCACCACCTCCCTGGGCAGCACATCCCAATGGCCAATCTCTCTTGCTGGGCAGAACTTCTTCCTCACCTCCAGCCTAAACCTCCCCTGGTGCCACTTGAGATGCCTCCCTCATCAAGGCACTGCAGTGCCCCAAGCTGTTGATTCAGGGCTTGTCTATCATTGCTATGGGTCTCCTTTCAAACTAACCATTTAAAGGCTAAGAGTCAGAGTATCTCCTGCTGCTGCTCAGACCAGACAAGCCAAATGGGATTCTCTTTCTGCCACAGCCCCCAGTGCAAACAGCAAACACCTTCCTCAGGTTGAGCTCATGCCACTCACAGAATTATTCAGGGAAAGACAGCTCCACTGCTTCAGCTCTGCTGCTTCACAGGAGGAATGGAAACATTAGGAAAAGTTGGGTCTGTTCCTCCCCTCCCCTTTGATGTAGAATATGCTGCCACTTTTTTTGTTATTAAAATAGGAGCTGACTTTAAATAAATAAAATGTTGCCTGGAGGCTTCTGAAAACTAATGTTGTGTTTTGACAGTGTCATTTCTCTGCCTCCTGAAAGCATTCTGTGAGTTAGCTCAGGCCTTCAGCATGATTTTTTCCTTCTTTGCCTCATACAGTGAATTAGTATTGGTGGTTTTTTTCAGCTCTGGATTTCATTTGATTTCTCTCCCCCCCTCTCTCTCTCACACACACACAGAGTCACAGCACTCTGTGACACACAGAGTCACAGCACTCTGCAACTTTCTTCCTTGACAGGAGGCCCCCAAAGCTGATTGCTCTTTCCTTTTCCAAGGGGCAGGTGGATCAACCCTCTGTAGAAGAAGGAGGAGGCAGCTACCACTGTTTGTTATTGGGGGAAAGGCCTGGGAGGAGAGGCTGAGGGAGCTGGGGTTGCTTAGCCTGGAGAAGAGGAGGCTCAGGGGAGACCTTACTGCTGTCTACAACTGCCTGAAGGGAGGTAGTAGCCAGGTGGGGATTGGTCTCTTCTCCCAGGCAACCAGCACCAGAACAAGAGGACACAGTCTCAAGCTGTGGCAGGGGAGGCTCAGGCTGGATGTTAGGAAGAAATTCTTCATAGAAACAGAGATTGGCCATTGGAATGTGCTGCCCAGGGAGGTGGTGGAGTCCCCATCCCTGGATGTGTTTAAGAAGAGCCTGGATGAGGCACTTGGTGCCATGGTTTAGTTGATTAGATGGTGTTGGGTGGTAGGTTGGACTTGATGATCTCTGAGGTCCTTTCCAACCTGATTAATTCTGTATTCTGTATTTTAAATGGCTGGGAGGCATGAATCTAGGAAAAGAGAAACAAACTAAGGAAAGGCCACACAAAAGCCCTGTGAGGGGACAGGGGTTTGTTTACAAAACACCAGCTCCTTTCACTATGGAATGACTTGTTTAACTGGGCTTGTGGGTGGTACACCCTCTGGATTCATGCTCTGCTGTAAAGGGATGTAAGGATGAGGCAGGATGTTGAGAAGCAGGCAGTGTGAGCTTGCAGCCAAGAAGGCCAATGGCATCCTGGGCTGCATCAAAAGCAGCATGGCCAGCAGATGGAGAGAGGGAATCCAGCCACTGTGCTCTGCTGTGGAGAGACCTCACCAGGAGTACTGTGTCCAGCACTGGAGCCCTCAACACAGCAAGGAAATGGACCTGATGGTCTGGGTTGGAAGGGACCCCCAAAGGTCACCTAGTCCAAAACCCCCTGCAGCCAGCAGGGACATCCTGCACCAGATCAGGTTGCCCAGAGTCCTATTAAGCCTCACCTCAAATATCTCCAAGGATGGGGCCTCAACAACCTCCCTGGGCAACCTGTTCCAGTGTTCCACTAACCTCATGGTAAAGAACTTGTTCCTAACATCCAATCTAAATCTGCTCTGCTCTCATTTCAAACCACTGCCCCTTGTCCTATCACTGAGACCTTTGCAAACAGTCCCTCTGCAGCCTTCTTGTAGCTCCCTTCAGGTACTGAAAATCCACCATTAGGTTTCCTTGGAGTCTTCTCTTCTCCAGGCTGAACACCCCCAGCTCCCTCAGCCTGTCCTCATAGCAGAGGTATTCCATCCCCCTGATCATTTTTGTGGTCCTCCTTTGGACCTGCTCCACCAGGTCCATGTCATTGGCAAGGAGAACATGCCCAATGGTAGTTATTGAGTTCTGAGTCAGCTGTGAATGACACAGGTTTTAATACACAACACTGTGAGAGCTTTTCACTTGCTCTCTGGTCTATCCAGCAATAATGCTATGGGGATGCTACTGCAGCTGCAGATTGGCCCTGGAGCATAGCTTAGACTGGGGTCTTTGTATAGTTGCAGGATTATAGTGAGGGCACTGAGACACTGGAATAGGTTGTCCAGGGAGGCTGTAGATGTCCCCTCCCTATAGGTGTCCAAGGCCAGGCTGGATGAGGCCTTGAGCAACCTGGTCTAGTGAAAGGTGTCTCTGCCCATGGAGGGGAGTTGGAACTAGATGATGTTCAAGGTCCCTTCCAATCCAAACCATTCCATGAATCTATGATATAGTAACTATCCAGACAGTGTCTCCTATTCTATTCTATTCTATTCTATTCTATTCTATTCTATTCTATTCTATTCTATTCTATTCTATTCTATTCTATTCTATCCTATCCTATCCTATCCTATCCTATCCTATCCTATTAATTCTATTTGATTCTATTCTGTTCTGATCTGTCAGTTCTCTTCTCTTCTCTTCTCTTCTCTTCTCTTCTCTTCTCTTCTCTTCTCTTCTCTTCTCTTCTCTTCTCTTCTCTTCTCTTCTCTTCTCTTCTCTTCTCTTCTCTTCTCTTCTCTTCTCTTCTCTTCTCTTCTCTTCTCTTCTCTTCTCTTCTCTTCTCTTCTCTTCTCTTCTCTTCTCTTCTCTTCTCTTCTCTTCTCTTCTCTTCTCTTCTCTCTCTCTTGAGTCTCTCTCTTCTTGAGTCTTCTCTTCTCTTCTCTTCTCTTCTCTTCTCTTCTCTTCTTCTCTTCTCTTCTCTTCTCTTCTTCTTCTCTCTTCTCTTCTCTTCTCTTTCTCTTCTCTTCTCTTCTCTTCTCTTCTCTTCTCTTCTTCTCTTCTCTTCTCTTCTCTTCTCCAGTCTAGCCTAGTCTGCTCTGCTCTGCTCTACTCTACTCTACTCTGTTTCTCTGACTACCTGGCCTATCTTCAGAGTCCTGAGCAGTCACTGCTCCTCATCCCTTGCTCAGTGTCAGGTCCCACGTTAAACACACAGCAAGTTAAAAGTCCTCCTAAAAGCCACGTTAACTGTTCCCCAGCAGAGGCGTCACTGACGCTGCAGCGAGCACCAGGGGCTGCTGCTGACCTGTTTTTTTTTTCAGCTTTCTTTCAAAAAGAATCAAAACCTCGCACTCTTCCCCCAAACCTGAAACGCCATCGGGCTGCTCCCGAGCATGCCACGAAGAAAGCCTCAGCAGAGCCCGGAAAAGGGCATAGGAAAGGGAGTTAACTGTTTCCCTTCTCTATTCCCGCTTTGTCGTGCTTGCCTGCCCTGTTTGCCCTGCCCTGCCCTGCCCTGCCCTGCCCTGCCCTGCCCTGCCCTGCGCTGCGTGCCTGCTAACCCTCCCTGCCTGCGCTGCGCCGGCGGCGGCGGCCTCCATTCCGCGGGCAATGCTGCCCCCGCCCGTCCACTCCGCGCAACAGCAGCTCGGCGGCCGCGGCCAGGCGGAGCCAGGGGGGCTTACAAGCGGTACAGGCGCACGGTGCTGCCTGGAACTGGAAAGGCAAGCCCCGAAGCCCTTGTGAAGCTCAGAGGCAGGTGGTGTGCAGGGCTGGGGAGGGGAAGGTGGTTGTAGCCGGGAAGGGGTTGATCTCTTCTCCCAGGCAACCAGCACCAGAACAAGAGGACACAGTCTCAGGCTGCGCCAGGGGAGGTTTAGACTCAAGGTGAGGAGAAAGTTCTTCACCGAGCGAGTCATTCGTCATTGGAATGTGCTGCCCAGGGAGGTGGTGGAGTCACCATCCCTGGAGGCGTTCAAGAGGAGATTGGATGTGGCACTTGGTGCCATGGTCTAGTCATGGGGTCTGTGTTGATAGGTTGGACTCGATGATCCTCGAGGTCTCTTCCAACCTTAGTGATACTGTGATACTGTGGCAGCCTTTCCTGGAGCAGTGGGGCTGCAAAGCCAGGGCACGGTATTGATGATTGGTGATTGATGTTATCATAGAATTGTCAGGGTTGGAAAGGATCTCAAGGATCATCCAGTTGAAATCCCCCTGCCATGGGCAGGGACACCTCACACTACAGCAGGCTGCTCACAGCCACATCCAGCCTGGCTGCAAACACCTCCAGGCAAGAGGTTTCCACCACCTCCCTGGGCAACCTGTGCCAGTGTCTCACCACCCTCATGGGGAAGAACTTCTTCCTAACATCCAATCTGAATCTCCCCATTTCTAGTTTTTCTCCATTCCCTCAGTCCTATCACTCCCTGACACCCTCAAAAGTCCCTCCCCAGCTTTCTTGCAAGCTCCTTCAGACACTGGAAGGCCACAAGAAGGTCTCCTTGGAGCCTTCTCATCTCCAGACTGAACAGCTCCAACTCCCTCACTCTGTCCTCATAGGAGAGGAGCTCCAGCCTTTGCTCATCCTCGTGGCCCTTCTCTGGACGTGTTCCTGCAGGCCATTGCTGTAATCACTGATCCCTGATCAATGAGTGATGTGTCATCTGTGGCAAACACACACACACAGAATCTTACCATGCAGCTTTCTGCTTTGCAAGCTGGGGTTGGGGGTGTGGTGTGTTAGCTTTGTGTTATTTGCTAACATTTTGGGTTTGCGTTACCTTCTTGGTCCTCGAGCTATAAATACAAGAATTACACTCCCAGCAAATAGAAAGAGCTCTGAGTACAATTTATCAAGTAGGAGGGTGAGAGAAAAAAGGTTATGGTGTGAACTGTTGCCAAAAGGAGAGTCCAAACGTACCCAGAGAAGTCTGCTTTGTCTTATACTCCTTAAAGCCCTTCTGTTGGTTGCTTTCTCATGCTGCAGTGTCTTCCATATGCTCCCTACACCCACTAGCACACCCACCTACACACACTCACAATTTACCAACATGCTTTATGCTTTTGCTGAATTAAACCCCACAGCACCATTCAAATAAAGGGAAATAAACAGCTGTTTGCCTTGCCACAAAACAAAACCCAACCAGCCCAAAACCGAACAACACCAAAACCAAACAAACACACACACACACACACATAAAATATAACATTTCCTGACTTGGCACTTGCAAAGCATCTGAAAGACACAGGCTGCTGGAGGTGGTTTTCTAGTGGCACATTGTGACACTGTACAGAAGGCTGAGGACTGGGTCTAGACACAGCGCACTCAGGACCACTCTGCTTCCAGGACCACTCCTTCCCAGGAGGGAGGACTTAGAAGCTCTGCAAACAATGGCAGATTGTCCTAGTGGTCACTGAGATTCCAGAACAGGCATCTCTTGGCTCTCCAGGCATGACAAATAGAGTACTTGGGGAGAGAGACTTGGGGGTGCTGGTGGAGGAGAAGCTCAACAGGAGCAATCAGTGTGCACTTGCAGCCCGCAAAGCCAATCAGATCCTGGGCTGCATCAGGAGAAGTGTGGCCAGCAGGGCCAGGGAGGTGATCCTCCCCCTCTGCTCAACTCTGGTGAGACCCCACCTGGAGTACTGCATCCAGTTCTGGAGCCCCTAGTACAAGAGGGATGTGGAGGTGCTGGAAGGTGTCCAGGGAAGGGCCAGGAGGATGATCAGAGGGCTGGAGCACCTCTCCTGTGAGGACAGACTGAAGGAGTTGGGGCTGTTCAGTCTGCAGAAGAGAAGGCTCCCAGGTGACCTCATTGTGGCCTTCCAGTGTCTGAAGGGGGCTCCAGGAAGGCTGGGGAAGGACTTCTCAGGATCTCAGGTAGTGATAGGACGAGGGGGAATGGAATGAAGCTGGAGCTGGGGAGATTCAGGCTGGAGGTGAAGTTCTTCCCCATGAGAGTGGTGAAGCCCTGGAATGGGTTGTGCAGGGAGGTGGTTGAGGCCCCATCCCTGGAGGTGTTTAAGCCCAGGCTGGATGAGGCTCTGGCCAGGCTGATCTAGTGTGGGGTGTCCCTGGCCATGGCAGGGGGTTTGGAACTAGATGATCCTTGTGGTCCCTTCCAACCCTGACTGATACTATGATACTATGATACTATGATACTATGATACTATGATACTTAAAGCAGCACTGACAGGCAGAGCCCTGCAGAATCTCATCACAGGTATTTATTTCAAGGCCTCCCCTCCTGCTGGAGACGTATAGCTCCAAGCAGGGCAGACACCAGGACTGTGGCTGCCACTTCCCCCAGCTTGTGTCATTTGCTGTGTCAGCCCCCAGACTCAAGCTGAATTCCCATCTGAAATTGGAGAGTGTCTGGTAGGCAAACAGTAGGAAGGCAGAGCCTAGGAGAAGCCTGCAACAGAGTATGTTGGGGGTTGGACTAGGTGACCTTTGGAGGTCCCTTCCAACTCAGACCACTCTATGGTCCTGTGTTACTGTGAGTCCTGTGTTGGCCTCCTTTCCTGCAGTTTATCAGCCATGGGCCATTGCACTTCACTCTGATGATCAAAAGGGTTAAAACCAAGACAACCACCTCAAGGTTTGTCAGCAAGGTCACACTGGGTTAAATATTTGTCTTGCAAGTACTCAAATTGCTATTTTAAGCTGTACATTCTGGCATCCAGACAAGTCAAACAAGCTACAGCATCTTCAGAGCCTTCCATCATCTTCTCAGCTCTGGTCCTGTTCCTCCTCCTGAATAAAGCAGGCTGCCACGGAATGCAAGGGAACCTTTGCATTGCTCTGACTACTTGAGGACTGAAGGAAAAGGTCTTCTGGGATAGGCATTCGTCTGTATTATTTGCTGAAGAAGCTTTGGAACCTGCTGCCCCAGGCTGCTTTACTTAAGACAAAGGAAAAGCAGCGACTCAGAGGCAGGAAATTGTCTTCTGCAGCAGCGATGACAATGAGGGGGGAAAGGAAAAGGAAAAGGAGCAAAGCTCCTAGCACACCTGCCCTGTGTATTGGGAAGCTGATTTTGTCAGCTCTGCAGGCTCAGAGATCTGCTGTGTTCTCTCTTAATATTTTAATGAGCTGAGCCACTGACAGGCCCAGCTGAGCACTCGGGTTTGTCACTGTTGCTAAGCAAAACAATGGGTAAAAAAAGCTCCTTTCTCAGCTTCTAAATCATAAATACAGTCACACCCTTTGTTTGAGATGTGCAGACATTCATTCTACCTCCTTGCCAGCTCAGCCCACACACCTCACTTCACTCTTTCACGCTTCTCATACATACTCTCTCCAACATATCCCAGGGATGTGTCCAGATTTGATTGCCCTGCACATCCTACCAATGGGATCCTGGGGGCCATTCAGAGCAGTGTGTCCAGCAGACCCAGGGAGGTTCTTCTCCCCTTCTACTTTGCCCTGGTGAGCCCTCACCTGGAATATTGCATCCAGTTCTGGGCTCCCCAGTTCAAGAGGGACAGGGATCTGCTGGAGAGAGTCTAAGGGAGGGCTACAAGGGTGATGAAGGGACTGCAGCACTGCCTGGGGAGGAGAGGCTGAGAACCGTGGAGATGTTCAGTCTGGAGAGAAGACTGAGAGGGGATTTAATAAATGTTTATAAATATCTGAGGGCTGGGGGTCAGGGAGGAAGGGACAGGCTCCACTGAGTTGCTCCCTGTGAGAGGACAAGGAGCAATGGATGTAAACTCCAGCACAGGAGGTTCCACCTCAACATGAGGAGGAACTTCTTCACTGTGAGGGTCACAGAGCACTGGGACAGGCTGCCCTGAAAGGCTGTGGAGTCTCCTATGGAGACTTTCAAGGCCTGCCTGGACGTCTTCCTGTGTGACCTGTGCTAGATTCTATGGTCCTGTTCTGGCAGATGGGTTGGAATCAATGATCTCCAGAGGTCCCTTCCAACCTCTAACATCCTGTGACCCCATGATATACCCTACAGAGCACACAAAGTTCATTCAGCTTATCCTTTTCAGTTGTACTCCAGTACAATCCATGGTGATATGGACAGATGCAGGCTCTCTGCTCTCCAGGCTGGCTGAAGATCTTGCCTTGCCAGCTCACAGAGTTTTAGAGTTCAGCCATGACTGTAGATCTAATGGATGCTGGGAGAATTTTTTCATTCTTTCCCTCTCCTTTTCTAGTGGCTTCCTGCTGTCCTACCAAAATGTACTGTTTTCCTTCCTTGTCCTGAGAAGGGCAACAAAGCTGGGGAGGGGTCTGGAGCACAGCCCTGTGAGGAGAGGCTGAGGGAGCTGGGGTTGCTTAGCCTGGGGAAGAGGAGGCTCAGGGGAGACCTTCTTGCTGTCTACAACTACCTGAAGGGAGGTTGTAGCCAGGTGGGGGTTGATCTCTTCTCCCAGGCACCCAGCAGCAGAACAAGAGGACACAGTCTCAAGCTGTGCCAGGGGAGGTTTAGGCTGGAGGTTAGGAAGAAATTCTTCCCAGCAAGAGAGACTGGCCATTGGAATGTGCTGCCCAGGGAGGTGGTGGAGTCACCATCAGTGGAAGTGTTTAAGAAGAGCCTGGCTGAGGCACTTGGTGCCATGGTTTAGTTGATGAGATGGTGTTGGGTGACAGGTTGGACTTGATGATCTCTGAGGTCTTTTCCAACCTGCTTAATTCTCTTGTTTTAATCAAATAAAGAAAACTTCCTGACTCCCTTCTCTTTGTTCTGTGTTTATCACATAACATTTTCCATGCCTCATTCTCCCTTTCCTTTCCCTTTCTCTCTTACATTCCTTTAGCTGTCTGCCTACATGTTCCTTAGCCACGTTTTTCACTCATGCATAGTTAAGAGAAGTTCTAATCTCACACACATTTTTGTTAAGGTTTCATACCATTTATCCAGCCTTGTTCTTCAGTGGCTTGCCTGCTCAGAGCCTGCCTTCTGATAAGAGAAAAGGTTTTTATCTGATGTGATATTAAATTTCTTTTCCCCTTGCAATCTGAGTAAGAAAATTCCTGCTTAAAATGTCAGTGAATAGTAACTAACTGCAGGATCTCATGTGGCAGATTCAGAGCATATTCCTGGTTCCACACATTTATCTTTTCACTCTGTGTTTTTGATTGCTTTAAGCTACACTTAGGAAGATCCCTCCATAGAAGAAATGAAACTATCCCTTCCTGACCAATTCTGGTCTCTGATCCTGAACCCTGGCCTGTGAGACACAGTCAACGAGCATTCTGGGGGGGGGCATAGATAACATAGTTCCAGTTGGAATGGAGACTCAGAGCAAAACAAGCAAGTGATGGAGCGGGTCCAGAGGAGTGCCACAAAAATGGTCAGGGGGTTGGAGCACCTCTGCTGTGAAGACAGGCTGAGGGAGCTGGGGGTGTTCAGCCTAGAGATGAGAAGGCTCAGGGGAGACCTAAGAGCAGCCTGCCAATACTTGAAGGGACCAACAAGAAGGCTGAAGAAGGACTGTTTGCAAAGGCCTGCACTGATAGGATGGGAGGCAATGGTTTGAAATGAGAGAAGAGCAGATTTAGATTGGATGTGAGGAACAAGCTCTTTACCGTGAGGGTAGTGGAACACTGGAACAGGTTGCCTAGGGGGGTAGTTGAGGTCCCATCCCAGGAGATATTCAAGGTGAGGCTCAATAGGGCTCCAGACCACCTGATCTAGTGGAGGATGTCCCTGCTGCCTGCAGGGGGTTGGACTAGATGGCCTTTGGAGGTGCCTTCCAACTCAAACCATTCTATGATTCTATTTAATAGACCTCCACGGGCTATTGCTAATAGAGGAGCCCTCAGTGAAACTCTGACACAATCATAGCATCAGTCAGGGTTGGAAGGGACCACAAGGATCATCTAGTTCCAACCCCCCTGCCATGGGCAGGGTCACCCCACACTAGAGCAGGCTGGCTCATGTGAAGAACTTCCTCCTCCTCTCCAGCCTGAATCTCCCCACCTCCAGCTTCATTCCATTCCCCCTGGTCGTATCACTACCTGAGATCCTGAGAAGTCCCTCCCCAGCCTTCCTGTAGGCCCCCTTCAGATCCTGGAAGGCCACAAGTGCTTTTATGGCAGACAAAGAAAAGATGCCAAAGGAGGGCCAAGAGGCAGGATAAAGTATTTGCAGTGCTATTGTGTGTTTATCTTTTGCAGATAGTCCTTTGACTGTGGAGCCCACCATCACCATTGTGCTACTCCTAGGCTTGTAACATACTGAGGTTACTATAGAAACAGCACCAACAACACATCAACCCCTAAGAGTATTATTTTTGGTGTTCCAGCATAGCAGTACTTCCAGTTCCAGCCCAGGAGAACTGTGAGCACTCATGAGTTCATTGTCAATAAGCACTCTGAAGGCAGGCTACTGAGCCTCAAAAATGCTTTCTGTGTTCACTACAGTTAGTCTTTTTCTTTTGTCTGGCTGCTAGGCACAAATCTTGAGCAAGCTACAATGCTCTACCTCATTTTCCTCAGCCTCTTCCTCTCTTCTCTGGGATCTACACTTTTCAAGTGCAGTTAACCAATTACAGAGGGAAAAGGAATTGAATAAATCATGCAGGCAGACTCTAAAGGATTTCCATGCATTCCTCTCCTATGTAAATGGTCTGTAACTGTTTCATGCATCAGGCCCATAGACTCTTTATTTCACACTTCCATCTTCCTTTCCCTGTAGAATTGCAATTTAAATGATCCTGAAACATCTGAAGACAATTACAGGTTAGCTTTGCATGTCAGTGACCTACCAGCAGCTCCCTGTAAAGCTCTGAGGTAGGCACAGTGTTTGAGCTACAGCTGCCTGATTTCAGGCAGGTGTTTCCACACTGCTCTGAACTCTGGGCAGAGTTGGAACATAGGCTCAGAAGCTACCACAAAATAGCTACTGTCTCCTTAGAGCTTCATACAGCTCTAGGACACCACTGTGGATAGCCAGGACTTTTTAGTTCCTTCAAGTTTCGAGCAACAACATGAATCATTAAGAGGGTTTGGGCTGCCTTGCTGGTGAGATTTAAAGGAGGCTCCAAAATACTTGGTGTTGGTTGTGTGTTGTCTTTTCTCACACCAAGCCTTAACAGTAGTTTGTTAGAAATTGTATAGCCTTTATTCCCAGAGGCAGAAATGGAGACTTACAACTGTGGTTGTCTTACAGAGAGGAAAGCTAAGTTGGGAGAGGGATTTAAATGAGTAGAACCATACTGTGCAAGAAGCCCCCCAACCCAAAACCTGTGATTTCCACATTGCAGCAGCCCCGTCAGGCTTGAGCTGCATGGGTGGATAGGATAGGATAG
Source organism: Melanerpes aurifrons (assembly GCA_011125475.1). NCBI lineage: Eukaryota > Metazoa > Chordata > Aves > Piciformes > Picidae > Melanerpes > Melanerpes aurifrons. Next base: position 3,585,899 of record WWNC01000001.1, read on the forward strand.
GATAGGATAGGATAGAATAGAATAGAATAGAATAGAATAGAATAGAATAGAATAGAATAGAATAGAATAGAATAGAATAGACCAGGTTGGAAGAGACCTTCAAGATCATCATTTCCAACCCATCATCCAACACCACCATGAGAGAGCTTGGGATAACTTGCCACAACAACCCCAGGCAGTGCTACAGGCTGGGGTCAGAGTGGCTGGAGAGCAGCCAGGCAGAGAGGGACCTGGGGGTGCTGGTTGATGGTAGGCTGAACATGAGCCTGCAGTGTGCCCAGGCAGCCAAGAGGGCCAATGGCATCCTGGCCTGCATCAGGAACAGTGTGGCCAGCAGGAGCAGGGAGGTCATTCTGCCCCTGGACACTGCACTGGTTAGGCCACACCTGGAGTCCTGTGTCCAGTTCTGGGCTCCTCAATTTAAGAAGGATATGGAGACACTTGAATGTGCCCAGAGAAGGGCAATGAGGCTGGGGAGGGGTCTGTAACACAGCCCTGTGAGGAGAGGCTGAGGGAGCTGGGGTTGCTTAGCCTGGACAAGGGAGGCTCAGAGAAGACCTTCTTGCTGTCTACAACTCCCTGAGGAACAGTCTCAAGCTGCACCAGGTTTAGGCTTGAGATGAGGAGAAAGTTGTTCCCAGAAAGAGTAATTGCCATTGGAATGTGCTGCCCAGGGAGGTGGTGGAGTCCCTGTCCCTGGAGGTGTTCAAGAAAGGACTGGATGTGGCACTTGAAGCCATGGTTTAGTTGTCAGGAGGTGTTAGGTAATAGGTTGGACTTGATCTCTGAGGTCTTTTCCAACCTGGCTGATTCTATGGTTCTATGAAAAGTGGAGTACAGAGGTACCAACCAGCAGAGATTTCTGCAGGAGCTGGAACAGCATGCTGTGAAACAAGGGCTGAAATACAGCCACAAGAGCTGCCAGGGACTCACCACTTCACTGTACTTTGAGTCAGCTGTGAAACATTTGGACTAGATTCTCTTCCTTCCCTCCAGCCTTTCCAACTTCCTCCCTCTGGAAAAGCATTTTAGTATGTAGAATATAAATCAACAGGGCTCCCAAAGAATTGATGCACACTTAAGAAAATATTGTTGCACAGCATGACTGGGCAGTTTTATTCCATTGGAGATAGATTAAGGACACAGAAATGTCTGTAATCTTAGGTGATGGAACAGCTCCAAACTCGTTCAGCTTTGTCTGGAACAGATATGGCTGAGCTACCATTGTTTTGCACAGTGACTAAACTATGAATACTCTAAAAGAGTGATAATAAGCAGTAGTGTCAAATTGATCACATTGTAGAGATTTAGTGGAACATGTATGGAATGGAATGGAATGGAATGGAATGGAATGGAATGGAATGGAATGGAATGGAATGGAATACAATTAACCAGGCTGGAAAAGACCTCAGAGATCATCAAGTCCAACCTATCACCCAACACCATCTCATCAACTAAACCATGGCACCAAGTGCCTCATCCAGGCTCTTCTTAAACACCTCCAGGGATGGTGACTCCACCACCTCCTTGGGCAGCACATTCCAATGGGCAATCTCTCTTGCTGGGAAGAATTTCTTCCTAACATCCAGCCTAAACTTCCCTTGGCACAGCTTGAGACTGTGTCCTCTTGTTCTAGTGCTGCTTGCCTGGGAGAAGAGACCAACCCCCACCTGGCTCCAACCTCCCTTCAGGGAGTTGTAGACAGCAATAAGGTCTCCCCTGAGCCTCCTCTTCCCCAGGCTAAGCAACCCCAGCTCCCTCAGCCTCTCCTCACAAGGCTTCTGTTTCAAACCCCTCCCCAGCTTTGTTGCCCTTCTCTGGACACCTTCCAGCATCTCATCATCTTTCCTAAACTGAGGAGCCCAGAACTGGACACAGGACTCAAGGTGTGGCCTAACCAGTGCTGAGCACAGGGCAGAATGACTTCCCTGCTCCTGCTGGCCACACTATTCCTGATACAGGCCAGGATGCCATTGGCCTTCTTGGCCACCTGGGCACACTGCAGGCTCATGTTCAGCCTACTATCAACCAGTACCCCCAGGTCCCTCTCTGCCTGGCTGCTCTCCAGCCACTCTGACCCCAACCTGTAGCACTGCCCATCAATCTCTTGTTCTTTAGGTACAAGCTCATAATGGACACTTAAATGGGACGTGCAGTTCAAAGAGCTCTTGGATGCTGGACTGGCTTTGCTCTCACACAAGCTCCGATTCAGCTCCCTAGATATAGAATCCCTAAAGTAATTGGACATTTGAATTTTGGCTTAGATTTGCAGCTCTTCAAAAGAATATTGTAAAAGGCTGAGGGAAATCCTTGTCCCTGACATCTGTGCAGAAAGATTTGCTCAGATTCACTCGGCTCTCTAAGTAGGTGCTTCCTACATGCCATTAAAGCAGGATGAAAGGCTGTGCTGGGGATTCTATATTTTAATGTGATTTGATCAGCTGTTAACTTTTATTCCTCCTGAATTGAACATTCTAATAGCAAGGGTAACCTCATTTGGAGTTATTACACAGACCTCTGTTATTATTACTTGAAATTCCACTGCATGAAAGGCACAAATTTGGTTTATTTTGGTTGGCTTTGCTTCAATTTATTTATCTGTTTAGTAATTTATTTATTTAGTTATTTGATTTAATTGATCTTTTTATTTTCTTTCATTTTAGTGTATTTTACTTTAGGTATTTTGTTTTTAATTGAATTTAATGACATTTTATTTCATTTAATTGATCTTTATTGCATTGGCTTTCATTTCATTTCATTTTAGTGTATTTTATTGAGTTAATTTCTTTCTCTCTTTATTTTATTTTATTTTATTTTACTTTATTATCCTTAATTTTATTTTATTATTCAATTTTTCCCCCCCCCTCATAAGATTACTTTGCTACATTGACATTTCCATGCTAGCCTTTGCTGCTTACCCCTGTAGCTGTGCTGCTATAACCTCTGCCCTGTATTTTGGTTAGGGTTTGAAACACAAGCCCTGTGTGGAGAGACTGAGGGAGCTGGGGTTGCTTAGCCTGGAGAAGAGGAGGCTCAGGGGAGACCTTCTTGGTCTCTACAACTCCCTGAAGGGAGGTTGTAGCCAGGTGGGGGTTGGTCTCTTCTCCCAGGCAACCAGCACCACAACAAGAGGACACAGTCTCAAGCTGTGCCAGGGGAGGTTTAGGCTGGATGTTAAGAAGAAATTCTACACAGAGAGAGTGATTGCCCATTGGAATGTGCTGCCCAGGGAGGTGGTGGAGTCACCATCACTGGAGGTGTTTAAGAAGAGCCTGGATGAGGCACTTGGTGCCATGGGTTAGCTGATGAGATGGTGTTGGGTGACAGGTTGGACTGGATGATCTCAAAGGTCTCTTCCAACCTGGTTAATTCTATTCTATTCTATGCTATGCTATGCTATGCTATGCTATGCTATGCTATGCTATGCTATGCTATGCTATGCTATTCTTTATCTATTCTGTTCTATTCTATTCTATTCTATTCTATTCTATTCTATTCTATTCTAAAAGGGGCAATAAAGCTCACCTTTTCTACAAGCAATGTAAGGTACCTCAAGGAATTTAGGCTGGAGGCGAGGAAGAAGTTCTTCACAGAAAGAGTAATTGGCCATTGGGATGTGCTGCCCAGGGAGGTGGTGGAGTCACTGTCCCAGGAGGTGTTCAAAAAAGGATTGGATGTGACACTTGGAGCCATGGTTTAGTTAGCCATGTGGTGTTGGGTGATAGGTTGGACTTGATGATCTCTGAAGGTCTTTTCCAACCTTACTGGTTCTATGAATTTTCTTTGTGGAAGGGGCTTCAAAGCATACTACCTTTCAATATACCTTTAAAAATCTTTAAAAATACCTTTAAAATCTTTAAATAGTCTTCTGCCATGGAATTAAATATGGTGTATTCATTCTTTATTTCTCTATAAAATAAAGAAAATCTACAGAAGTTACTCTCCTGTGCTAGCTTCAAGATTCTGAAGGTTGTTGCTGTCCTGAATAGAATAGAATAGAATAGAATAGAATAGAATAGAATAGAATAGAATAGAATAGAATAGAATAAACCAGTTTGGAAGAGACCTTCAAGATTAGGTTCTGTCTGTGTTTTACTGTTAACTTCAGATGGAGCAGGACTTGATTTTAATGCTACTTCAGTATTAAAATACTCAATACTTCACTATTCAGGGGAGATTTAGGCAGAACATTAGGAAGCACTTCCTCATGGAAAGGGAAATTAGGCTCTGGGGTGGACTGTCCAGGGTGGTGGTGGAGTTGCCATCCCTGGAGGTGTTTAAGGAAAGATTGGATATGGTGTGGTCCATGTGGTGGTGTTAGGTCACAGGCTGGACTTGATCATCTCAGAGGTCTATTCCAGCCAGACTAGAATAGAATAGAATAGAATAGACCAGGTTGGAAGAGACCTTCAAGATCATTGTGTCCAACCCATCAACCAATCCAACCCACCTAATCAACTAACCCATGGCACCAAGCACCCCATCAAGTCTCCTCCTGAACACCTCCAATGTGACTCAAGGTCCTTCTACATATTCAGTTGCTAATCCACTTTTAGATGTAAATCACACAAATCACTGATTTCTATGAAACCAAGGAGAAGGAGGTGCCTATAATTTGGGTAAGTATCATAGTATCACAGTATCGTAGTATCAGTCAGGGTTGGAAGGGACCACAAGGATCATCTAGTTCCAACCCCCCTGCCATGGGCAGGGACACCCCACACTAGATCAGCCTGGCCACAGCCTCATCCAGCCTGGGCTTAAACACCTCCAGGGACAGCGCCCCAACCCATTCCAGGGCTTCACCACTCTCATGGGGAAGAACTTCCTCCTCATATCCAGCCTGAATCTCCCCACCTCCAGCTTCATTCCATTCCCCCTAGTCCTATCACTACCTGAGATCCTGAGCAGTCCCTCCCCAGCCTTCTTGTAGGCCCCCTTCAGATCCTGGAAGGCCACAATGAGGTCACCTGGGAGCCTTCTCTTCTCCAGACTGAACAGCCCCAACTCCTTCAGTCTGCCCTCACAGGAAAGGTGCTCCAGCCCTCTGATCACCCTTGTGGCCCTTCTCTGGACACCTTCCAGCACCTCCACATCCATCTTTTAATAGGGGCTCCAGAACTGGAGGCAGTACTCCAGGTGGGGTCTCACCAGAGCTGAGTAGAGGGGGAGGATCACCTCCCTTGACCTGCTGGCCACACTTCTGCTGCAGCCCAGGATCCGATTGGCTTTCTGGGCTGCAAGTGCAGACTGAGAGCTCCTGTCGAGGTGGAGGATCAAGGTGGAGAATCAAGGTCTAAATAACTGTCAGCTCTCAGAGTTTAAAAACACAAACCACCCACAAACAACCACAAAACAAAACACAAGAAAAGCAATCCCCAAGAGACCAGCCAGAGTGTTCACTTCATCACCATTCTGCAAACTGCTACCCTTTATGGGTTTTGCTCTTTTTCTTCTCCATCCCCACTCTTCTTAATAATTCAGCTCCTTCTTTCTTTAATCACATTATTAGAGGCAATGGACTGATGATTCATTTTGCTTTCTTTGCTCTTGCAGTGATGTCCATTAATGAAGGCTTGCTTTTCAGCACCATTGACTCACTTACCTAAATTATTTATTTGGTTGAGCAGCTCAGTGTATCAAACTTCTTTGGCTCAGTGTAGCCAGTACTTATAGCTCAGGTTATAGTTTCCTATTGATTTTCTCCTGGAAGATGTGCATGAAATGGATTGTCCTTTAAAGTGCCAGAAAGTGGTAAATGCAGAGATGAAGAAGGTGTAGCCAAACAGATAATGGTTCCTCTTTCTGTAGCAATCATTACATCTTGTTCTCCTTTCCATTTGGAATGAGTAAAAGACTTTTGGAAACCTTAATGGTGCTGAAATTTCCACAAGGAAGCCCATTTGGGGCCTAAGGTATGAAGTCAGATAGATACTTTTTGCCTTCTGCATTCAGCACAGACCTCTGCTGCCCTCCAAATCAGAAAATAGCTCTGAATGCCTTCACCACCCAAGACCCATCCGCTAAATCATCAGCTGCAGAAGACTTCATGTAAATCTTCAAGGAAAGAACATGTATTAAGAAGATTTATTTCACAGAGCTGTTTCTCTTGTGGCAGTCATTGCCTGTTGCCTTGCTTGCCCTGGCTCTAAGGAAACCAAGGCTCTTTGTGGGATATGTTGGTGTGGCTCAACTTCAGCTGGGGAGGGACTGCTCAGGATCTCAGGTAGTGCTAGGACTAGGGGGAATGGAATGAAGCTGGAGGTGGGGAGATTCAGGCTGGAGGTGAGGAGGAAGTTCTTCCCCATGAGAGTGGTGAAGCCCTGGAATGGGTTGTCCAGGGAGGTGGTTGAGGCCCCGTCCCTGGAGGTGTTTAAGCCCAGGCTGGATGAGGCTGTGGCCAGGCTGATCTAGTGTGGGATGTCCCTGCCCATGGCAGGGGGGTTGGAACTAGATGATGCTTGTGGTCCCTTCCAACCCTGAATGATACTATGATACTATGATACTATTTATCAGTACTCTAAGTGCAGCCTTGTCTTCATTAAAAGAGTAGCCAGATACTGTTTTACTCCCAAAGGAAGTAAAATAAAGACTCTCTCATTGAATTGGAAAGAAATACAGAGCTATATTCAAAAATATACAGGACAATACAGAACACATGAATCCTTAATCCTAATAGGTACACAGGATACAGGAAAACCCCAAAACCTTTCCCCCAACCAGACTAAATCACAGTCATAGAATCATAGAATGAACCAGGTGGGAACAGACCTCAGAGATCATCAAGTCCAACCTAGTACCTAATACCTAACACCTCCTGACAACTAAACCATGGCTCCAAGTGTCACATCCAAGCCTTTTCTGAACACCTCCAGGGATGGTGACTCCACCACCTCCCTGGGCAGCACATCCCAATGATCAATTACTCTTTCTGGGAAGAACTTTTTCCTCACCTTGAGCCTAAACTTCCTCTGGTGCAGCTTGAGACTGTGTCCTCTTGTTCTGGTGCTGGTTGCCTGGAAGAAGATACCAACCCCCACCTGGCTACAACCTCCTTCCAGGTAACTGTAGAGAGCAGTAAGGTCTCCCCTGAGCCTCCTCTCCTCCAGGCTGAACACCCACAGCTCCCTCAGCCTCTCCTCACATGGCTGTGTTCCAGACCTCTGCCCAGCTTCATTGCCCTTCTCTGGACACATTCAATGTCTCAATGTCCTTCTTTAATTGAGGAGCCCAGAACTGGACACAGGACTCAAGGTGTGGCCTCACCAGTGCTGAGTACAGGGGCAGAATGATTTCCCTGCTCAGTCATTCTACCCCCATACAAGCCCCAGTGCTCCTTTTCTCCCCACCATGCCCCCCTCCCATTAAGCCTGAGCAGGCCAATATTGTGCAGGAAACATGAGTCAGGGCTCTGCAGGCCACAAAGAGTCCTCCTGCCCCATTGGTACCAGATAAGGACTCCCTCCGTAGAGCCAACAGGAAGGAGAACAGCGACCGAGTTGGCCTTGCTGCCAACTTCTAAAGAGATAGCAGAATTATGGGGCTGGATAACGAAATGATGGTTTCCTGGGTCCACTTCCTGCACAGCCTAGCCCCTGGAGGGCTTTCTGTCTCTGTGGGTGAGACTTCCAGTGCTTAACCCCACGCCACCCCTGCTCTGTGGGATTTGGCTGGCCGTTCTCAAATGCAGACACAGTGCAGCTGCACAGCCTGGGCCCAGGCTGCTTGGGAAAGTCCTGTGTGAGAAAGAACTGTAAGAAGGGGGATGGCTGTACTCCCCTTGCTCAGAAGCTGCTTTCAAGCCCCTGCCCTTGCTCTTGGTCCCCATCAAGGGTCCCTGCTCATGTACCCTACTGACCCACTAACTTGACGTTTCAGCTTAGACCTGCAGCTGTCTCCTACTACAGATTTTTCTGGCAGCCCCTAACCTGTTGGCTGATCCTCATTACCATTACCACAACTTGTTGTTCATTGAAATCCATGGGACTGGACCTTTGTTAGTGCAATCACAGCCCTGCACCTGCTTTGGCTCACCCTTGGCTCTTGGCTCACCTTCCTTCAGAGAGCTTCCTGCTCTTGCTGCTCCCTGACATCCTTCTGTGTCATAAGAGATCCAGGTGTAACACTCCCTCCTTGGCCTCAGAAAAACAAGAGGGGGGAAAAAAAATAGAAGCCTAACACAGCAAGGGATAAAAATCCTCTGCAGGTCACCTTAGGCATTGCTTTTTGGCAGAAACCAATTTGAGTATTTATAGCCAAGCTAAAACCCATTGAAAGCAGAGGTCAAAATGGAAACACTGACCCTTAGCTACTGCAGGGCATGTGAGCACCACCTCTAAGTACTTGTAAGCTGCTTGCAATGAAAAAACCTCTTAGTTTTAGCCCTCCAAGTGTCAGTCCTCTGCACTGGTTAATATTATCAAGGGAATCCTTGCCTGACAGAATGTAATTTAGGATCCATTAAATATGATTACTTGGCCTTGAAAATGATGGATATTGAACAGAATTATAGGATCACTTTACAAAAGAAAGGTCTCTTTTACATCCTTTCTTGTGGGGCATTAAATAAGGTCTGAGCAAACTCCTCAGGGATTCCTGGCATTTATAGGTTACATTTATGAAAAGAAGGATTGATATTCATAATAAAAACTCTGGGAAAAAAAAAAGTCTCAGAGGGTGCTGTGGCAAGCACGAGGGCAGCTGTGACATGCCTAAAAAGTGACTGACATGTTCACCAACTGTTTGCCTTGCCTCAGTTATGCCAGAGAGATGAAAAGTGCCTTTAATTCCAGACTAATCTTTCATGTTCTTTATTGGAATATTAACCCCAAGTGGTCTCCTTGGTTTTTCCATACTTCTCACTGCATCTTCATTTTCAGCTGTGTGCCAGTGGTTTCCAGATTTCTCACATCACTCTTTTCATCATACCCTTCACTAGCCATGGGAATAGTGTGGCCAGCAGGAGCAGGGAAGTCATTGTGCCCCTGGACTCTGCATTGGTTAGGCCACACCTTGAGTCCTGTGCCCAGTTCTGGGTCCCTCTGTTTAAGAAGGACATTGGGACACTTGAACGTGTCCAGAGAAGGGCAACAAGGCTGGGGAGAGGCCTTGAACACAGCCCTGTGAGGAGAGGCTGAGGGAGCTGGGATTGTTTAGCCTGGAGAAGAGGAGGCTCAGGGGTGACCTCATTGCTCTCTACAACTACCTGAAAGGTGGTTACAGCCAGGAAGGGGTTGGTCTCTTCTCCCAGGCAACCAGTACCAGAACAAGGACACAGTCTCAAGCTGCACCAGGGGAGGTTTAGGCTGGAGGTGAGGAGAAAGTTCTTCACTGAGAGAGTCATTCATCATTGGAATGTGCTGCCCAGGGAGGTGGGGAGTCACCATCCCTGGAGGTGTTCAAGAGGGGATTGGATGTGGCACTTGGTGCCATGGTCTAGTCATGGGTCTGTGGTGACAGGTTGGACTCGATCTTTGAGGTCTCTTCCAACCTTAGTGATACTTTGATACTGTGATATGCTGAAAGTGAGTTTGTATAAAGGCTTGATATGCTTATGCTGCTTTAAACTAACTGAAGTCTAATCTTAAAACCATGTTACAGGTACAGAACAAGTCTGACTCCTTCATGACTGAAGGATCTGCCCTGAAGGTCCAACATACAATGAAAACAGACAGTTTGATCTTACTCAAATTTCTCCCACTTGAATTTCTGATCAAAAAAAAAGGATAAACTGAATTCAACTCCCATGTCTTTTTATTCCTTTTCCCACAGAAATACAGCCCCCCAAAATTAGAAAAATAAGATCATAGCATCACAGCATGGCTTAGGTTGGAAGGCACCTCAGAGATCATCTACTCCAACCTTCCTGCCATGGGCAGGGACACCTCTCAATTAGATTTGTCTGCTCAAGGCCTGGTCCAACCTGGCCTCGAATACCCCCAGACAGAAGGCAGCCACAACCTCCCTGGGCAACCTATTCCAGAGTCTCAGCACCTTCATACTAAGATCTTCTTCCTAAGATCCAGTCTAAACCTGTTCTCCCTCAGCTTCAAACCATTCTCCCCTGTCCTGTTGCTGGACAGCCTGATGAAAAGTCCCTCTCCAGGCTTCCTGTAGGATCCCTTCAGGTATAGGAGATCTATGAGCAGCTTCCTCCAAAAATGAGTCCTTCTCTAGAACAACATGAGAAGAAGGAAAAAATACAATAAAATAAATCAGGAGATCTGGTTTGGTTTTTTTTACCTTCCTCATCTAACCCTCTTTCCACACACCAAGCTGCCCTAGAAAGCACAGTATCCTAAAATGAGCATCTTCACTCCAGTCAGTCTCTATAGGTAAGGGTTCACCACACAGACAGACATTCCAGATGCTTTACCTGAATCTTCCTCATTAGCCACAAGGCAGGAGATTCATCACTAAGCCAAAAGCACATCCATCACCTACTTCAAAAGCAACATGAGGAAGAACTTCTTTACTGTAAGGGTCACAGAGCATTGGAACAGAATCCCCAGAGAAGTTGTGGAGTCTCCTTCTCAGGAGACTTCCAAGACCCATCTGGATGCATTCCTGTGTGCCCTGTGCTAGATTCTATGGTCCTGCTCTGGCAGGGGCGTTGGACTTGATGATCTTCAGAGGTCCCTTCCAACCCTGTGATCCTGTATGTCTGGGCACAGCACAAGACATGCCCCACTGACAAATCTTGGCTTATGTGCTTTCTACTTGGAGATGAGAAAGAGCTTTAATGTCTTTTAGAGGGAAATTTTTCATGCCAGTATTGTCAATGAATTCCCTGACAACTGGGATTGCAGTTTGTACGTTGAGCACAGACAATACAAGACAGTTGATGCAGGCCTTGAACTATTGGCATCCACTGGCATCTTAAAAATGCTAGTAGATCACCTCACATAGAATCACAGAATGTTAGAGGTTGGAAGGGACCTTGAATGACCATCTAATCCAAACTCCCTGCTAGAGCAGGACCAGCTAGAGTAGATCACACAGCAATGCACTCAGGAGGGGTTTGGGTGTCTCCAGTGAAGGAGACTCCACAACCTCCCTGGACCAGCCTGTTCCAGGGCTCTGTCTGGGCCCCTCAGTCCAGGAGGGACAGGCAACTGCTTGAAAGAGTCCAGTGCAGAGCCACAAAGATGCTGAAGGGAGTGGAACATCTCCCTGCTGTGGAAAGGCTGAGGGAACTGGGGCTCTTGAGTTTGCAGAAGAGGAGCCTGAGAGGTGACCTCATTTATGTTTACAAAGCTGTGAAGGGCAGTGTCAGGAGGACTGGGCCAGGCTCTTCTCACTGATATCCAATGCTAGGACAAAGGGCAATGGTTGCAAGCTGGAGCAGAGAACATAAGGAAAAACTTTTTCCCAGTGAGGGTGCCAGAGGCCTGGAACAGGCTGCCCAGAGAGGTTGTGGAATCTCCTTCACTGGGGACATTTAAAACCCAGTGACATTAAGCTACCTCTCTGGTTTCTTAGGTCTGAGTACATGCAGAGCACATCTCAAGCAAGTTTGACTGCTTCCAGAGGCAGCCTTCTTGCTACTTCACATTATGTGTGATCCCCTTTACCTGTGCAAACATGGCACAATATTTTATGGGACTACAGTGCATTAATTTATCCAGACCACAGCTGCAACATAAATCCAGAGCTGGGCAGATTTCAGGAAACCTGATTCTACAGCAAAGTAGGTTAACTCTGAGCTGTTTGTTGTTGTTTTTTAGTAGAAGAGTGACACTCAGCAGCCTCATGCCTCAGGCACCCATCACATACACACACATGAATCTAAATTCCAGTTATGCCAAATTCAGGGCAGAGATCTGCACTGGGATTTTCCACATCCCCTAAGAAAGCCTTAGCTGTTTGCTTGTTTGTTTGTTTGGGAAGAGGAGCAAATTCACTTTCCTGTTTCAGCCATGCTTGGCATAAAACAACTTCACCCCCTCCCCCCAAAAAAAAGTTGTGTTAAAACTGATATTAGCTCCAAAAAAACCCACCAGTTTTTAGTTGAATGAGGGTTTTCTGATCAAAAGTTGGCTTCACCAAGCAAATCTTGACCAGTTCTGCTTGTGTGAGCTTTGCACTCATTTTGGTAACTTTACAATATGTGAGAATAGAATATGTGAGTCTGGAGAAGAGAAGGCTCCCAGGTGACCTCATTGTGGCCTTCCAGGATCTGAAGGGGGCTACAGGAAGGCTGGGGAGGGACTGCTCAGGATCTCAGGTAGTGATAGGACTAGGGGGAATGGAATGAAGCTGGAGGTGGGGAGATTCAGGCTGGAGGTGAAGAGGAAGTTCTTCCCCATGAGAGTGGTGAAGCCCTGGAATGGGTTGTCCAGGGAGGTGGTTGAGGCCCTGTCCCTGGAGGTGTTTAAGGCCAGGCTGGATGAGGCTGGGCCAGGCTGATCTAGTGTGGTGTGTCCCTTCCCATGGCAGAGGGGTTGGAACTAGATGATCCTTGTGGTCCCTTCCAACCCTGACTGATACTATGATACTATGATAAAAAATTAATAATTAAGGCCCCATATTGCTAATTAAATTGATACTAAAGCATTTCCTGATACCATCATCATAATTTCACAGTCCTTAGCTTGCAGACTAATCATAGAGTCACAGAATGGTAGGGGTTAGAAGGGACCTCCAGAGGTCATTGAGTCCAACTCCCCTGCCAGAGCAGGATCACCTAGTTCAGATCACACAGGAATGCATCCAGGTGGATTTTGGAAGTCTCCAGAGAAGGAGACTCCACAACCTGTCTGGGCAGCCTGCTCCAGTGCTCCATCACCCTCACCATAAAGAAGTGTGGCCTCATAGAATAGAATAGAATAGAATAGAATAGAATAGAATAGAATAGAATAGAATAGAATAGAATAGAATAGAATAGAATAAACCAGGTTGGAAGAGACCTTCAAGATCATCGTGTCCAACCCATCAACCAATCCAACCCACCCAAACAACTAACCCATGGCACCAAGCACCCCATCAAGTCTCCTCCTGAACACCTCCAGTGATGGTGACTCCACCAGCTCCTCAGGCAGCCCATTCCAATGGGCAATCACAATCTCATGTTGAGATGGAACCTCCTGAAGTACTTAAACTCTCCCTTTTAAAAATGAATCTGTTTACAGATCTGGGACTATTTAGCAACATAGGGAGAGTCTTGATGTTTAATTGTTCTTTTCAGTACATAACTTGAAAATTCATGGAGATCACAGTATCACAGTGTAACTAAGGTTGGAAATGACCTCAAGGATCATCGAGTCCAACCTATCAACACAGACCCCATGACTCAACCATGGCACCAAGTGCCACATCCAATCTCCTCTTGAACGCCTCCAGGGACAGTGACTCCACCACCTCCCTGGGCAACACACTGGGGCTGTTCAGCCTGGAGAAGAGAAGACTTTGGGGAGACCTAAGCAGCCTGCCAGTACCTGAAGGGGCTACAAGAAGGCTGCAGAGGGACTGTTTGCAAAGGCCTGCAGGGACAGGATGAGGGGCAGTGGTTTGAAATGAGAGAAGAGCAGATTTAGATTGGATGTTAGGAACAAGTTCTTTACCATGAGGTTAGTGGAACACTGGAACAGGTTGCCCAGGGAGGTTGTTGAGGCCCCATCCTTGGAGATATTTGAGGTGAGGCTTAACAGGACTCTGGGCAACCTGATCTAGTGGAGGATGTCCTTGCTGACTGCATGGGGGTTGGACTAGATGGCCTTTGGAGGTCCTGTCCAACCCAGATCATTCTATGGTTCTATGATCTAAGCTCCATTCCTTTGCTTAAAGGACTTCAAGAACACTTAAACTACAAATAGAAAGCTGACATACAGCAAAAGCTTGACAGTCTGTGGAAGGCAGCTATGGGACCCTGAAAAATCAGTGAGTTTGAGCTTTCAGATGCAAAGGGTAGTAGACACCTGGGGGCTGGCATTTAAGTGGAAAAGTGTTACACTCTCATGACAGTTTTGGAGTAGTCAAGGATGCACAACTATTTTTGTAACTCATGTTACAAAGATGAAGGTCATTTAAAGCTGAAGTCAGGAGGGTGAAACACTGTGAGATGGAACATATTTTTTAACCTTAATATCCAATCCTACAGGCCTTATGTGAGTAGAAATCTAGCCTTAGAAGCCAAAAGTTTATTTTCCTCCAAGTTATTAATCTTATGCTCCCTGCAGTATGGCTTTAGATGACATCAAGTACATTTGTCCAATTCCAACATATTCCTTGTGTTATCAGAAGTACTGTAACTACTTGTAACTCCATGTGAGACTTTGGTGCTGATTTTCAAAGTAGCTTTGTGCAGGTTCTTGCACCTGCTTTCTGGACTACACAGGCCTCAGAAACAAACTGCTTCTGAAGAGAAGAGCCTACCCACTTCATGACTAGATAGCAGTTTTTAAAAGGTAGTATTTCAAGCCTTTAACATGAGCCTTAAACCTGACAGCAGACCAGCCCAGGCTGCCATGCACCTCTAGAAGTTCTGTAGTTCAAATCTCTGCCCAAAACAGTCAGCAAGAGCAGGCAGTTGCCTCAAGCACAGGTCCAGGCAGGTACTGAATATCTCCAAGGATGGAGACTCCACAGCCTCTTTGGTTAACCTCTTCCATTGTTTTACCTTTGTCAAAGCAAAGAAGGTTTGTTTTGGTGGTGGTGGGTTTTTTTCTTGTGTTTTTTAGGTGAAATTTCCTACACTTCAGTCTGTGCCTCTTGCTTCTTGTCCTTCCAGTGGACCATCAAGAGGAATCTGGCTCCAGGTTCATTACTCCCTCCCATTATATATTCATACACATTGATAAGACCATGCTTAAGCTATGTCTTCCTGAGGCTAAACAGACCCAGCTCTCTCAGCCTCTCCTCATGTAACAGATGCTCCTTAGCCATCTTAGTGGCTTTGGGCTGGACTCATTCTAGTATGCCCACCTCTTCCAGTGGGCACAGGACCAAGAACATGTTACTTATCTCCAGCTCTGGTTTTGTTTGTGTTCATTTGGCTGGTTCCATGAAAGGAATTAATTTCCATCTTACTTCAGGTAATTTTTCAGCTCCACTCCTGCATACATTGGCAAGATATTGCAATGTTTTGGTGCTCTAAGCAATGCTTCATCACTCAAAGGCCACTTGGGCCAGCAAATAGCATTGAATGTGCAAAGTCAGGCACAAAAGCCTACACATAGTATCATTCAGGTTTGGAAGGGACCACAAGGATCATCTAGTTCCAACCCCCCTGCCATGAGCAGGGACACCCCACACTAGATCAGGCTGGACAGAGCCTTGTCCAGCCTGGTCTTAAACACCTCCTGTGAATCATTCTATTAAGTACAACCAATCATTGATTTTTGACTGGCTAAGCATTGCTGTTTTCTAAGTGACCACAACAGTGCTGATACACTTGAAATGCTGGTTCTACACTTAAATGCTGCTGCCTCAAGTGTATGCAAGAAAGACAGTATTACATTAAAGTACCACACTGAAGTCCCAACACCCAAATCCTCTTAGGCATGAACTGTTGACCATGTCTGGGATGAGGAGTAGACCTAACTAGGATAGGATAGGATAGGATAGGATAGGATAGGATAGGATAGGATAGGATAGGATAGGAGAATAGAATAGAATAGACCATTATACACAGCATGTGCAATTTCATCTTGCATTTGATTTTTTTGCCCCCTTCTAGATCATCAGAATTCCTTTTCAGATGAAACAAATGAATCTACAGGAAGGGGGGAAAGAGAAGAGGAACTTTCTATGGAGTGTGTCAATCTGTAGATTAATTAATACATTGATTGCATTTGAGAGCCTTCATGTACCTGTCTTCCCACTGAGATACCCACTGTGCAATCAGGGGTAATTTAAAAATCAATTGCTCTTCTGCAGTAATTAAATTTGTCCATTTAAATAGGTATAATTGATAGAGCCTGCAACTCATTTCAAAGCAGTGATACTTCAGGGATTCTAGAGATTAAGAGCTGCAAGAAAGCAATTTCAGGGTTGTTTTTTTTACACTCACCAAATGAGCATCTAAATAAACTGTTTTGTCTGTCAGTTTAAAAACACTGTGCCAGATAGGAAATTCATCTCAAAAGATAGTGTCATACGAAGCAAAATATGTTGCTAGGCAAAGCCAAAAAGTTAAAGGAAGTGACTTGACTTAGCTGCTGCTACATCTTAAAGGTATTGGAAGGGAAGGGAAGGGAAGGGAAGGGAAGGGAAGGGAAGGGAAGGGAAGGGAAGGGAAGGGAAGGAAGGAAGGAAGAGAAGAGAAGAGAAGAGAAGAGAAGAGAAGAGAAGAGAAGAGAAGAGAAGAGAAGAGAAGAGAAGAGAAGAGAAGAGAAGAGAAGAGAAGAGAAGAGAAGAGAAGAGAAGAGAAGAGAAGAGAAGAGAAGAGACGAGACGAGACGAGACGAGACGAGACCTTAGAGGTCATCACATCCAACCTATCACTCAACACCACCTAATCAACTAAACCATGCAACCAAGCACCCTATCAAGTCTCCTCCCAAACACCTCCAAAGATGGTGACTCCACCACCTCCCTGGGCAGCCCATTCCAAGGGGCAATCACTCTCTCTGTGTAGAACTTCTTCCTAACATCCAGCCTAAACTTCCCCTGGCAGAGCTTGAGACTGTGTCCTCTTGTTCTGGTGCTGGTGCCTGGGAGAAGAGACCAACCCCCACCTGGCTACAACCTCCCTTCAGGCAGTTGTAGAGAGCAATAAGGTCTCCCTGAGCCTCCTCTTCTCCAGGCTAAGCAGCCCCAGCTCCCTCAGCCTCTCTTCACAGGGCTGTGTTTCAAACCCCTCCCCAGCTTTGCTGCCCTTCTCTGGACACATTCCAGCAACTCAACATCCTTCCTATTGTATTTTTTTATTGTAAAAATGTTGTGAAAAAAGAAGTAATTGTTCTTCTATTTCACAGAACTTGAAGTGTTGCCTGCAAAACCTTGTCCCATTCTTTTAAAATGTCTCTTTTTTTCTTCTTCTTTATGATATGAGGCTCTAGCATTGTAGAAGTCTGGTTGAATCAAGTTTGCTTCTCTCTAAAATGTCCTTAAAAGTTGGTTTTTTTTTTGAGCAGTCAGAAAGAGTTCCTTACTTTTGCCATGCATTCTCACAGAGTCACAGAATGTTAGGGGGTTGGAAGGGACCTTGAAAGTTCATCCACTCCAACCCCGCCTGCCAGAGCAGGATCACCTAGAGCAGATCACACAGGAATGCATCCAGGCAGGTTTTGAGTGTCTCCAGAGAGGGAAACTCCACATCCCCCCTGGGCAGCCTGTTCCAGGGTTCTGTCACTCTCACAGTGGAAAAAGGTTTCCTCCTGTTTCCATGGAACTTTCTATGCCTCAACTTCCACCACTGCCCCTTGTGCTGTCCTTGGGCATCGCCCAGCAGAGCCTGGCTCTGGGCACTCACCCTGCACATCTTTATCAACATGAATGAGGTGACCTCTTGGTCTCCTCTCCAAGCCCCAGCTCTCTCAGTCTCTCCTCATAAGGAAGATGTTCCACGCCATCATCCTCATGGCTCTGTGCTGGACTCTTTCAAGCAGTTCCCTGAGGGCCTTCTTGAACTGAGGGGCCCAGAACTGGACACAGTATTCCAGATGCAGCCTCACCAGGGCAGAGTAGAGGAGGAGGAGAACCTCTCTCGACCTGCTTACCACACCCCTTCTGATACACCCCAGAATGGCATTGGCCTTCCTGGCCACCGGAGCACATTGCTGGCTCATGGTCATCCTTCCATCCACCAGGACCCCCTCCTTAATCAAATAAAGTACAAAGCTTGCACATGGAAAATAAGCATTTTTGCTGTTCATTAAACATCTCCCCTCAAGGCATTTCATTGTTATTCACCAGAGGGCTTTAGGATGGACTATTTAGGGAGGAAAAAAGCAGAGATAGGGACAAGGGGAAAAGGGAGAAACCTAAGACTAGCATGAAATGTGTATTCACAGCTTTAAAAGTCTTTGCAATTGAGTTCAGCCCCGAGGTGGCATTAATTGACACATTAGCAAGTTATACACCATGTTATGTGCCTGTTTAGCCTGGAATTCCATAAAAATAACACCAGGGAAATCACTGTAACACACTGCACATACAGCATGTGTTTGAAGTAGGGAACACCTTACACAAGCAGACACAACATTAATGATAACATCTTGCAGTTAACCCAGGGACTGCCCCTGCAACTCCCATCATTGAATTGCCAACTGTCAGTTCACAGAGGCATCTTTGCAATGCTTTAAGGCAAAAATCTTATGATTCCTAAAAGTTAAAGAGAATGGAAATTGATCTGAAACAGAATGTTAGGGGCTGGAAGGGACCTCCAGAGATCATCAAGTCCAATCCTCCTGCCAGAGCAGGATCACCTGGTGCAGGCTGCACAGAAATGCATGCAGGTGGGTTTTGAAAGTCTCCATAGAAGACTCCACAACCTCTCTGGGCAGCCTGTTCCAGTGCTCTGGGACCCTCACAGTGAAGAAGTGTATCCTTGTGTTGAGGTGGAACCTCCTGTGCTCCAGTTTGTACCTGTTGTTCCTTGTCCTAGCACTGGACACCACCAAAAAGAGCATAGCACCTTCATCATGACACCCACCCCTCAGATACTCCCCTTCCCTTCTCCAGGCTAAACTGCCCAGGGTCTCACAGTCTGTCTTCACAGCAGAGACGTTCAAGTCCCACAGTCATTCTTGTAGCTATTCATTGGAACTCTCTCCAGCAGATCTGTGTCTCTCTTGCACTGGGGATCCCAAAACTAGCCATAACATTACAGGTGCAGGCTCATCAGGGCAGAGTATAGGGGGACAAGAACCTCCCTAGACCTGCTGGACCCACTTTTTTTTATGCACCCCAGGATACTCTTGGCTATGTTAGCCACAAGGGCACGTTGCTGTCCCATGGAGAACATGCTGCCCATTGGGACTCCAAGGTCCTTCTCCATTGAGCTGCTTTCCAGCCGGAGAACCCCTAGTCTCCACTGGCACCTGATATTTTCTGACTGTGGGAAAGCACAAGACCCACCTCCAGAGATCAAGTCCAGCCCCCCTGCTAAAGGAGGTTTGCCTATCTCAGGTTGTACAGGAATGTGCTCAGGCAGGTTTTGAATGTCTTCAGAGAAGGAGACTCCATAACCTCTCTGGGAGCCTGTCCCAGTGCTCCATCACCCTCAATAAGGAGAAAAAGGAAGAGTTGCTTTATGTTTGGGTGGAACTTCCTGTGCTCTGTTTGTGTCCACTGCCCCTTGTCCCATCACTGGGCACCAGTGAAAAGTGAAAAACACAGGAGGCTGAGCAAGCTTGATACGTTCTGACTCTGCTGAGTGAAATATAAAGTCAAACAGACCAACTCCTGCACCTCCCAGAGATGGGGTCAGTGAGCTGGCATGGTTAGGCACCCCCTAATTCTACCTACAACTCCTGAATAACTTGGAAAGCTGCCCACAAAAGACCACAGCTCCATCACAGCCCCAGGCTTGCCTGGCAAGATCAATGAGCACAGTGAAAAAGTACCAGCTGTAGTACTGACTAAAGGCAATTGTCTTGCCATCCTATAAATACTGATCCTGCAGGGAGGCCCACTGGAGCACTCCACTCTGCTGGAGCACACTGGGCTGTGTCTCTGTATCTCCTCCTGGGTGGGGATGCCTCTCAGGCTTGACTCCGGCCATCTGCTGGTAAAGCTGACGAAGGGAAGATCATCTGCTTGTGATAAGCTGACAAAGGGAATCACTGTCCATCTGGCAAGGCTGACAGCAGGGCAGAGCCTCCACTTGTAATAAGCTTGTGAAGGGAGCATGAGAGTTTGCAATTTCATCAAATCCTGGAGATCCCAGGCTGCCCAAATTCATTATAATGTGCAATGTCTCAGTCACAGGGTAAGCTCTAAATACAGCTCTGTGTGTGTGTGTGTCACTTGCTTTTGCCTAGGGAGCTCTGCTAAATCCTGTATCATAGGATCATAGTATCATTCAGGTTTGGAAGGGACACAAGGATCATCTAGTTCCAACCCCCCTGCCATGAGCAGGGACACCCCACACTAGAGCAGGCTGGACAGAGCCTCGTCCAGCCTGGTCTTAAACACCTCCTGTGAATCATTCTATTAGGTACAACCAATCATTGATTTTTGACTGGCTAAGCATTGCTGTTTTCTAAGTGACCACAACAGTGCTGATACACTTGAAATGCTGGTTCTACACTTAAATGCTGCTGCCTCAAGTGTATGCAAGAAAGACAGTATTACATTAAAGTACCACACTGAAGTCCCAACACCCAAATCCTCTTAGGCATGAACTGTTGACCATGTCTGGGATGAGGAGTAGACCTAACCTTATTCTCTGAAGGAGTTTGGAGATCAAGGGAGGGGCGGAGAGGAGAGGAGAGGAGAGGAGGAGAGAGGAGAGGAGAGGAGAGGAGAGAGAGAGGAGAGGAGAGGAGAGGAGAGGAGAGGAGAGGAGAGGAGAGGAGGGGAGAGGAGAGGAGAGGAGAGGAGAGGAGAGGAGAGGAGAGAGGAGAGGAGAGGGAGGAGAGGAGGAGAGGAGAGAGGGAGAGGAGAGGAGAGGAGAGGAGAGGAGAGGAGAGGAGAATAGACCAGACCAGGTTGGAAGAGACCTTCAAGACCATTGTGTCCAACCTATCATCCAACACCACCTAATCAACTAAACCATGCAACCAAGCACCCCAGCAAGTCTCCTCCTGAACACCTCCAGTGATTGTGACTCCACCACCTCCCTGGGCAGCCCATTCCAATGGGCAGTCACTCTCTCTGTGTAAATCTTCCTCCTAACCTCCAGCCTAAACTTCCCCCGGCACAGCCTGAGACTGTTTCCTCTTGTTCTGGTGCTGGTTGCCTGGGAGAAGAGACCAACCTCTGCCTGTCTACAACCTCCCTTCAGATAGTTGTAGAGAGCAATAAGGTCACCCCTGAGCCTCCTCTTCTCCAGGCTAAGCAACCCCAGCTCCCTCAGTCTCTCCTCATAGGGCTTGTGTTCCAAGCCCCTCACCAACTTTGTTGTCCTTCTCTGTTCTGAACTTCAAGACCAAATGGAAGGATTTCCTTTAGCTCTTACACTCCCAGTCTCCCCATATGGTCATTCATAAACTGAGGAGTTTGGAGATCAAGGAAGTCTATTCTGAAAACCTAATAACTCAACCACTGCCCTTCTACTCCCAGCTCCCACGAAAATCCCCCTAGCCCAACTCCAAGTCACTTTTTATGTCTAAAAATGTCTTCACCTAAGTATTTTAATGCAAGCAGTGGAATCCATTTCCTTTATCGTAAGTCAAGCAGTGACCTTCCTGGCAGAGGAAACCTTGATTAACCTTTGTTGATTTTTGCTCTATCAAATTCATTAAAGCCCTGTCCAATGATTAACCTACCTCAGTAAAACTTACTGCTGCCTCTTTGCTGCGTGAGCTGCAATTTGCTCATTCCACAGCAAGCAGAGCCTCAGACTAGGATTCTGCAACAAGTGATTTAAGGGATTTAAAGGGGGAACCATTCAAAACCCCTGTGACAAGCTATCGCTAGAGCCAGAGCTGGTTAAGCTCTTGAGTGCCAAGCGAGATCAAAATCACTCCTGTTTTATTTGCTTATGCTCTTGAGCTTTGGCCAGAGACCTCATGAAGTGGGGAGGGGATTGCCAGTGTGCCTTCCTTCAATCTCCATTCAGTCATGCCTGGCTCATTTACTACTTGGAAAATGCTTCTTTAAGTGATGCTGATTTACACAAGATACATCTGAGGGGCAAGCAAAAGAATTTCTTGATTAGAAGTTAGGCAAATGCCTCAAAGTTCCTCAGTGTTCCATTTTCCTCTAGGTCTATCTGTCATTTCTGTGCACAAGACAAAAATGTGCTTAATAGAAATCAGCTGGATGCAGGGAATTACAAACTGTAAATAGGAACTCACAAGGCTTTGAGAGAGCTGCTCAGTATTTTAAATGACCTCCCCCCACCCCCTCATTGCTGTTAGTGTGATTCTTCCCCTCTGCTCTGCTCTTGTGAGACCCCATCTGGAGTACTATGTCCAGAAACTGGACATTAGGAAACATTTTTTCCCTGCAAGAGCAGTCAAGCATTGGAACAGGCTGCCCAGGGAGGTGGCAGAGTTGCCAAGCCTGGATGTGTTTAAAGATGGTTTGGATGTGGTGCTTGGGGGTATGGTTTAGGGGGGAACCTTGTAGAGTAGGGTTAATGGTTGGACTTGGTGATCCTGAGGGTCATTCCAACCTGAATGTTTCTGTGAAACTTCTTTGGTGTGAGGGTGGCAGAGCCCTGGAGCAGGCTGCCCAGAGAGGCTGTGGAGTCTCCTGATTTGGAGAGATTCCAAAGCCACCTGGACATCACGATCCTAGGATCATAATGATGATACAAGATGTGGGAAGAAAGTGTGAGTGAATAACTGAAATCAGTTTAGAGTTAAAATAAACCCACTTTCCACTCATAGGAGCTCTTGCCTCGTTGCTACAACATTGCAAGCTTATCTCCTGCAAACCCTTCATGTTTCATTTCTGGCATCATAAAAGCAAATAATTGATTGCCTCAGTTTATGTTTTCTGCTGCAGCATATTGAGTGAATTCACCTGGTTTGTTAGAATTGGGCTAAGACTGAGTTTAGTATTTTTGGGCTACACTCTCTGCTAACTCCCCAAACTTCAGCTGGTGTCCATTGCTGCAGCTTCATCACGATCCAAAAGGGCTACAACAATCTACAGTAGCTGTGGATCTGCTACATTAGTTTCTTATTCAGCTGCTTGCATTCCTGCTCAGAGCCAGCCAGAGCTTTCATGAAGAACAGGCTGCTACTGCTGGTTACAATTTAAAAGCAAGGAGCTGCTTTAAAAAGAAGCAGCTATATAATTGAGTGATCTGCAAGTATTAAAGGATTAATATTTTTGTGGGGTTGGGGTTTTTTAATAGCTTTATGAGGTGCACGTGGCAAGTATTAGGCACTCTGTATAGCTGGGAAATTGATATGTAGAAAGCTAAGTGGCTTGCCTGTGGTCACACAGCGTTTCCAAGCTCTCAGGTATAAGCTGTCCCAATCAGCATTTTAACTCCCAAGACTTGGCTGTCTTTCAATGAGGTTAATAAATGTTAGTATGTTATTGGGGCAATGATCAACACTATTCACAGAATCACCAAGGTTGGAAGAGACCTCAAAGGTCATCGGGTCCAACCTGTCACCACAGACCTCACGACTAAACCATGGCACCAAGTGCCACGTCCAATGCCCTCTTGAGCTGTGCTCGTCAGCATTTCAGCTCAACTTCAATTTGTTTTTGGCTTATGTGTTGCAAACTATGTCAGGTATTCTTTACTACCACTGGTGATGAGAGTGAGTTGATTTCTAATGCTGCTAAATGAAGAAGTAGTGATTGTTCAGCAGTCATTTCCAGATACCAAAGAATACAACTCAAGGACAGTTCTGCAGAGGTATGAGGGCCTGCAAAATTTTCTTATGCATAGGCCTGTAAGTGCTGCCAACTTCTTATTCATGAATGTGCCTCACTCTATTGTCCTTTCACAGGAGCACAGGATGGCAGGGGTTGGAAGGGGCCCAAAAAGATCATTGAGTCCAACGCCCCTGCCAGAGCAGGGCCATACAATCTAGCTCAGGTCACACAGGAGCACATCCAGACAGGCCTTGAAAGTTTCCAGAGAAGGAGACTCCACAACCTCTCTGGGCAGCCTGTCCCAGTGCTCTGTGAGCCTCACAGTGAAGAAGTTCCCCCTTGTGTTGAGGTGGAACCTCCTGTGCTGCAGCTTACATCCATTGCTCCTTGTCCTATCCCAGGGAGCAAGTGAGCAGAGCCTGTCCCCTCCCTCCTGACCCCCAGTCTTCAGGTATTTAGAAACATTTATTAAATGCCCTCTCAGTCTTCTCTTTTCCAGATGAAAGAGCTTCAGGTCCCTCAGCCTCTCCTCAGCAGGCAGTGCTCCAGTCCCCTAATCATCCTTTTAGTCCTCTGCTGGACCCTCTCCAGCAGATCCCTGTCCCTCTTGAACTGGGGAGCCCAAAACTGAAGGCAGTACTCAAGATGAGGTCTCAGCAGGGCAGAGTAGAGGGGGAGGAGAACCTGTCAGATACTTATAGAGGGTGATAAGGTCTCCCTTCATCCTCCTCTTCCTCAAACTAAACAGTCTCAGTTCCCTCAGCTCATTCCCTCAGACTCATTCTCTGGGCCCTTCACCAGTTTAGTTGCTCTTCCTTGCACAGGCTCCAGTCCCTCAATGTCCTTCTCGTGTTGAGGTGTCCAAAACTGAACCCAGCACTGAACAGAGAAGGTGACCCTCTGCAAGCCTGCTCCTTCCGTGCGCACGTTGCTGGGCTTCCTTACACTTCCGGGAGCTATGCTTCCTTCCCCTCTCCCTTCCAGGCACCACTTCCCAGCGTTTTAGGCAGCTGGGCTTGGCCTTACGGCACCTTGATCGCACAACCGACTAACTCCACCACCACGCTTTAGCCGCAAGCCCTGCAAGCGCCTTCCTTTGCTTTTGCCTTCTTTGCGGCAGCAGCTGGGGACGTTCTCTGCCAAGACGAAAACGAGGGGCCGGGAGCAGCTTCCCTGCGCCCCGGCGCGGCCGCAGAGCCGGCCCGGCGCCCGGGAGCGGCGGCGGCAGGGGGGCAGGATTGCGAGGGGAACGGAAAGCTCCGGCCCGGGTTTCCCGGCGTCCCGCTGCCATCCGGGTAGGAAGAATTTAAGCGGCAGCAATCCCGGGAGGAGTGCAGGAACGTAGAGGTGTGGTGGTTGTCTTTTCGGGTCGTTTCCTTTTTCGTCCTCGGGGCCCCCGGTCGTGGGCCTTCCCCTGCGAGCTCGGCGGCGGCGGCCCCGGGCCGCTGGGCCAGGGACGGCCGCGGCGCTGCCGCCCGCCGGTGCCGCGCGTCCGGGCGAAGCCTTTGAGCATCGCCGGGCGCGGGTGCGGCTGCCGCGGGGGGGTGGCGGCGGGCGTCCCGCCGGCGGCCGGGGCTCGCAGGGCGCGGTGCGGGAGCCGCGGCCGGGCAGGCGCGGCCTCGGCAGGGAGCCACCTTCCCGCTGCGGAGCGGCGCCCGCCGCCCGTCTCTGCCGCGGCCTGCGCGCTGGGAGAGCTGCCTCGCCGATCGCTTTTCAGCTTTGCACGGGATTTAAGTGTGTCCTGGTGAGGGGGAGGGGGACGTGGGGGGAGGGGGGTGTCGCTGCCGGGGGCTCGGGCCCCTGCGAGCAGAACTTGGGTTTGCTAAGCCTTAAAGCAGCCCTCCTTCACCGCCGGGTGATGTTTGGCTCTGGAAAACGCTGCGGAAAATAAATGGGAAACGGGGAAGAATGAGAGGGGTTAGCTTTGAGGAGCTGCTGTTGATTCCTACACTAGCTTGCAGGTGAAGGTTACATTTCTGATGTAGTTTTTTTCCTCTATTGCAGCAGCCTGAGCCTTTCCCTAGGGATAGGGGGGTGAGGAAATCTAGCCTGCAATGTGTTTGTCTCTCAGATTCTTCTCTCTTGCACGCTGTACATGCTGCATAAATTAACAGTTAGGTTTTGCCCCTTTCTGGTGGGTAGTTAATGTTACAAAAGGCACCTTAAGTTTCCTTACACGTTCGTTGTTACAATGAATTTTCTTGTCATACTGTCTGGAAAACTATAAACATCAGCATATCTCACAGATCTGAGGATACATGAAAAAGAAAAACGTGGAAGAATCCCTCAGTGGCAAATCTGGCAATGTACTGACTTTTCCATTTCTGAAGGGGCTGCTTTTGTGTTAGGAAGTCAAAAGGAAAACAAGAGAGAATATCGATCTTGTGTAGTGTCAGCCACATGGGGGTGGGAATGGGAGAGAAAATTGGACAAGTGGGTTGGGGTTGTTTTCTGTTTGGTTGGTTGGTTTTTTGAGACTTCCAGTGTTGGAAATCTCCCCACACAAGTTATTTGTAAGTTCATTAAGTTATTTATAAGTTCATTAAGGAAAAATCTTTGCAGCTGTAAGGGCAGTAATGTACTTGAGTTGCCTGTGCAATGATTTGAAGCCATTTCTAGCCAATTATAAATGGCTTGAGGAACAGCTTATTCCTGTTTTCTGTACAGCTGGTTCTTGTGGTTTGGTTTGCTGTTTTCTTTCTTTTATTTCTTTTCCAACCAGGTCTCTTTAATTTTAATTTAAACATTAGTAGCTCCTTTTATCTTTCCCTGTCTATCATGCATTTAAGCTCTGATCATTCTTGATCCTCTTCTCTTCAATCCTTTCCAATGAGTTCATAGGCTTGACTCAGTTTGGAGGGCAGTATCAAAACTGGATGGGGTACTCCAAATGAATTCTAAACAGTAGTGAGCAGTATGGGAGATTTCTGTGCTAGCAAAGCTTTACATTTGTTTGTGCACCCTAGTATGGATGGCATGTTGTTGGCACATTCCACTTCTGTTCCAGTTTAGATTCCAGGTCTTTCCTGCTCAGCAAAAACCTAAGTTGTTCTCTTTCCAGTTGATTATTCTTGCTTACATTGAGGATCTTGCATTTCTTGTTAGCATGCCCACACTGCTTAGTTTTTAATGTTCCTTTTCATTAAAGAGGCAACAAAAAACCCCCCAACCAACCAACCCAAAACCAACAACCCCAC
Organism: Melanerpes aurifrons; assembly: GCA_011125475.1. Taxonomy (NCBI): domain Eukaryota; kingdom Metazoa; phylum Chordata; class Aves; order Piciformes; family Picidae; genus Melanerpes; species Melanerpes aurifrons. Next base: position 3,612,487 of record WWNC01000001.1, read on the forward strand.
CCCACCTTTTCAGATTGGTTCATTCTAATCTTTAACAGTGTCCTTCCATCAGGTTTTCATTTTGCTGCAACTTGCTGCCATCTGTAATATTAATAACCACAATCTTTACTTAACCATTTATACTAGACTTAGGAGGATTCTTTGTGAACCTTCAGTGGCCTGCATTGCTTCCCGAGTCAATGTCTCGGCATGACCTTGCAGCCAAGATGAAAATGAGCGTCGAGTTAGTATCAAATTGGACCTGTGCCACAAACAACATCTCTTTCTCGTAAGGAAGTACCTTTTATGACTCTAATTAGGGCAAGCTTGTGTACTTCCAAGGCTGGCAGGAGGCAGGAGCTCATCTTCTGCTCTTTGATCTTTAGCAGCAGCATGTTTATTCCTTAGATGTGCAAGGCACAGAGCTCCCTGAAATAGATGTGGAGAAGTCTCTTCTTAGTAAATAGGATTGGAAAATATATTTGGGCCACGCAATAATGCCCATCTCAGTGCCTTTCTCCTTCCTCTGCATACCCTGAGTTTGCCTCATCTGAGTCTTCAGCCTTTCACAGGGCAAAAAAGCCCCCCACTCTGATTTTAACACCTTGTACTTTAGAGCATTTTGCTCATTCACCCAATAGAATCTTAAAAAGATTGCTAAGCTCCATATGAAATCCCTCGTGGAATATGCCACAGCTGTCTCTCACTTTGGCCTTTTCGTTTCCTTTACCTGTCACTAGACTGCTTGAGCAGTTTCCCAATCTGTAAATTAGATCTGTATGACAGTATGTTAACTAAAATTCATCCATTTTTACAGCTCTTTCTCAGGAGGTTTTTCCTTCCCTGCTAATGGTGGCTGCCTTGAGCTGCACAGAAACTTTCCACGGAGCAAAGAAGCTTCTCTCATGTTCTCGGCCTGCCTGTCTCGAGCTTCACAGGAGCACAAACCAGAAAGCATTTGGTGTCACACACTGTCTCTTTAAACTCCCAGCTTTCACATGATATGACAACAGCTGGGAGAAAAAGGGGGTCTCCTAAGAGTGGTGTTTTCTTATGTCTTGAAAACTGAAACTATGTAGATGTTAAAAGTCTATGGGAAAAGACAATAGGAAGGGGAAAGCTGACTTTTCCTCACCTGCTTCAGAGCACTGAGAAATTCCTTTCTGAACTGTTTCAGTGAGATCAGGGAACTCCTCACTACTGTAGTGACAACTGCAGCTAAGGTATCATAGTATCAGTCAGGGTTGGAAGGGACCACAAGGATCATCTAGTTCCAACCCCCCTGCCATGGGCAGGGACACCCCACACTAGATCAGCCTGGCCACAGCCTCATCCAGCCTGGGCTTAAACACCTCCAGGGACGGGGCCCCAACCACCTCCCTGGACAACCCATTCCAGGGCTTCACCACTCTCATGGGGAAGAACTTCCTCCTCACCTCCAGCCTGAATCTCCCCACCTCCAGCTTCATTCCATTCCCCCTAGTCCTATCACTACCTGAGATCCTGAGCAGTCCCTCCCCAGCCTTCCTGTAGGCCCCCTTCAGATCCTGGAAGGCCACAATGAGGTCACCTTGGAGCCTTCTCTTCTGCAGACTGAACAGCCCCAACTCCTTCAGTCTGTCCTCATAGGAGAGGTGCTCCAGCCCTCTGATCATCCTTGTAGTTATCCAGGTGTTTAATAAGGCCCACAGTTACATAGAATCACAGGAATCCTAGGATGGTTTGGTTTGGAAGGGACCTCTAAAGGTCATCTAGTCCAGCCCCCTGTGATTATGTACAGAAACCTATCTGTTAGAGGTCGAATGACCCTCCCAGGTGCCCAGGTTTCTTTCCATTAAGCTTAAGAAAAATCTTGCTTCAGCAAACATTTTCAGACTTCTGTGCAGGTGTCCGGAATCCTTGTAACTTGCTTTACATTGTGGTAGGCTTTTATTCTTTGCAGTCACTACAAATGGACTTTTTAGACACTTTGGAAGCTTTTTTTTGAAGCTAGGGAAATTGACTCTTTGTGAAGGGAGAGGGCTTTTGGAAACACTTGAGTAGATCATTTCTTTTTATTCTGGTAGGCAGAAAGAATACCCAACTTGTGAGTTGTAGAATCCAAACACCACAAATCATAGTAGAAATTGTCCTAACAATTATGCTGGTGCTTTAAAGTTTGCTTCCTCCATTCATTCCCCCTTTTATAAGGGGACAGTGGTAATACCATAGTTGTATGCTGCAATTTACCAATTGGAGTTAATTCAGAGACAATTAAATTGGTTCTCTCTTGCTTTGGTGGGGTTTTGGTTTTGTTGGTTTGTTTTTTGTTTGGTTTTGTGGTTGGTTGTTGGGTTTATTACTTTCTTTCCCAGTGGGCCTGGAAGCTATACATAGGAAAACCAGGTTTCCCACAAAAAAGAGAGAAAGGAAATTTTGAGCACTTAAATTTGTGACAGAGAACACTTAGTTTCAAGGTTCACAGCAGGGAAGGACAATGAAAGTAACTGTGGTAAAGAAAGGATCAGCTGAGAGCAAGGTAAAGCTTCATGAGAGGGTGATGTGTTGGAGCAGGAGCCCTGCCAAGGTCAAGGAGCCTCCTGCAGCAGAAGTTAAGACTGCTTTGGAGGCCATCTAGACATGACTTGGCCCCACAGTGGATAGCTTGGGCAAAGTGGTTGCTTTGAGTGCTTTCTAGCTGTCCCTGTGAGTATTTCAATAACTTTTCACAAGTACCTGAGTGCATCAAGTTATTGCTGCTTGGTTTTAAATCATTATGGCTTAGCTCAGCCAGCTGTGTTCTGTCTGTGAAAAATCCAAGCAAAATTAAAACTACTTCAAGACTTTGGTTTGGACTCCAAAAATTCATTATGATGAATTATGTTAACAGCCTTTATTGATGATGACTTAAGAGTATATGCATGGTTAGGTATCACAACTGATACTCTGCCTGGCTCTGTAGTGGGATAGTGACCACAGCCTGTGCTCATTCTCATTCTGGGGCTTATCCTTGTTCTGCTCTTAGTTTGATTAGAGTGTTGTTCTTCCTGACTGGTTCTGGCATTTGCCATTTTGAGAGAGTAAAACTATCTATTCTATTCTATTGCATTACTGGATACAGTTGATGAGCAGCAGAAATGTGAATAGTAACTTAAACCCGACATTGAAACTAAGTATTTTTTACTTCTAACTAGTGCTGCACTCATTGAATTTCCATTTCTGAAGCCCAGGACTCCCTAGTTCTTCTTTTTGTCTGATCTTCATAAATACTATGTCTAGGAGTTAGAATTACTGCTGTTGGAGAGAGGTTTATTGCAATAAGTTCTTGTGGGTTTCATTGGGGTGGGGGGGGGGTGGTGTTTGGTTTTCTTAAGAATAGGCTTTTTTAATATATAAATAGCATAATGTAGCTGAACTGTATATTATTTGGAAATATAGCTGCATTTACAGGCCAGAAGACTTGTTTCTTCTGGAAATCAGGTTTTCCATATCTTGTAACATGATGATTAATGACTCTCATGTAAAGAAAGTGGTTTAAGCTAAGCTAAATCAGGAGTATTCTAATCCAGGTGCTTTTGGGTCTCTAACAGGAGACAAGCTTAGGCAATTGTGTGTTAATATAGGATAAATAATACTCTTTTTCTTATTTTAGGGACCTGTGGGATTTAAGAATCTTTCTCCTAAGAAAATTTCCTGCTTCTACAGCCTTCCACCTTAGCATGCAATTGATGGTTTCGCTTGAGCTGCCTGTCTGAAGACCCTAACGCTAGGCAAGCTGTAATTGCTGTTGCAAAAATGTTAAAGGTGCAGCAGTGTGTAACAGCTGGCAGGATACCCAAGAAAAAGCCATACATTTGTGACATTTGCTACAAGCAGTTTGAGACTCCATCAAAATTAGCTAGGCATTTTCTGATACACACTGGTCAAAAGCCGTTTGAGTGTCACTTATGCCATAAAACCTTCAGGCAGTTAGTCCACCTGGAGAGGCATCAGTTAACCCATAATCTGCCTTTTAAGTGTATTGTTTGTTACAGAAACTTCAAGAACTTAATCACTTTCTTAAAGCATCAGGAGCTTCATAATGAGAACTGTCAGAACGATACCAAGCAAGCAGAAACCTCTGTGAAGTCTGAGCAAGACCGAGTCACTTCTGGCACATTTCAGTGTTCTGCGTGCTGGAAATCTTTCGCAACTGAAGAGAGGTGGATGCTGCATCAGTGCCTGAAAGGAGATCACCTACATGGTGCCAGAAGGAGGAAGAAAACTCATGCTTGTGAATCATGTAAGAAGACATTTCCATCGAGATCTAAACTAGCAAGACACTTCCTTATTCACACCGGCCAGAAACCTTATAAGTGTTCTCTGTGTGGTAAATGCTTCAGACAGTCGACGCACCTGAAAATCCATCAGCTCACACACACAGAAGAAAGGCCTTTTCAGTGCTGCTTTTGTCAGAAAGGGTTTAAAATACAGAGCAAACTCATAAAGCACAAGCAGCTCCATGCCAGAAACAAGACTTTCCCCAATGTTGTACACAGAGCAAAGAGTCTTAAATACCCCAGACCGTGCAACCTGGTGGAAGGGAAGAGGAGTAGTTTTGAGAATGCTGAGGCTTGTGAGCTGCGGGAGAACGACCCACATGATGTTCACACAATTTACATCGTACCCTTTCAGTGCCCAGTGTGTGAGCAGTGCTTTGAAACTGAGCAGGTTCTGAACTTGCACAAGTGCTACCTGAAGGATGGCAAAGGGTCAAACAGTGGGACGACGGCGTGCAGCCAGACGGGCGGCATGAAGAATAAGGTTCTAATGAAGCTGAAGCATACTGGGGGAAGGGCAACAGATTTCTCTCTGTCTGGCAGAAAAAGTACAAAATCAGGTCACTTTAAAAGTCCTGACCTGGTTGCAACTAAAGATCAACGTTCAGATCAGCATGCTTCCACTAAACCTCTCAAGGATTCCTGTAGCAAGCTTGACATGTGCAAGGTACTTGGTAATCGGATGAAGAGAACGTTTGCTGTGCCGCTACCTTGGCAAGAGCACCCACAGCCTTCTGATTTGGGAATCCATTTAAAAGGTATGCTGGCTGGGGAGAGCATGCTAAACACCCAGGATTCGCTGGATCATAAAGGTGATGCTCTCTATGGTTCCTCAGATGGTAGGCTCTTTGATAAGCCGGAGGTACTTCGCTGCGTTTTCTCGGCTGCCGCTAAAAATAGACACGGCAGACACAAAGTGTGTAAATGTGACAGATGTGAAAAGAGCTTCCCATCTTCATCCAAACTTCAAAGGCATTATCTTACACACACGGGACAGAAGCCCTTTGGCTGCAATATTTGTGGGAAGGCATTTAGACAGTCAGCTCACTTGAAAAGACATCAGCTCACCCATAACGGAAAGAGACCCTACAAAAAAAGCCCTGCTCGCAGGGTGGAACGTGAAAACCCGAACAGACTTCTCAATCAGCAGGGAGATCACATTGAATTTAAGCCTTCTCTGTCTCCTCAAACACCCTCACAACCACCCAGCTTTCAAGAATTTGAGCTGGCTGAGTCAAACCAAACAGCTGAAATCAAAGTTGAAATCAAGACAGAGGACTTTGTTCTTGACACGGGCAGCAGAGACGCACAGCCTTACTTGTGTGGCAAACTGGTGGAAGAGGAGCAAAGCCATTCCACCTATTTGCCTGAGTTTCCTGAGGGTACTAAAAGAAGTGTCATGGGTAACAAATTCTATCAATGCAGCATCTGCTACAAAGCTTTTAAATCACCTTCCAAGCTTGAAAGACATTACCTAATGCATGCTGGACAGAAGCCATTTCCATGCCTAGTTTGTGGTAAGAATTTCAGGCAGGCCCCACACTTGAAAAGACATCACCTTATTCACTCCAGAGAGAGCTTGAAGCTGAGATCCACTGAGCAAAAACCAGAGAACATATTGGGTTTGTCAAAAGTGGATAATGGTCTCTGAAATGAGATGATTAACCTTTTGTTGCAGCATTATTAAAAGGCTTCTTCTAGACTGAACCATTGAGTGAAGGGAATTATCCTTCGCTGTTGTGGAGACGGCCTGGTGAAGAGCTAACTTGCTGCCTTCACAGCTTCTCTCAGTTCTGATGAATGTGAGATGTTTCAAACAAAAACAAAAAGGCAACAAAAAAAGATCCACTTTGCATTTCTCTTCCTTAATTTATAAATACATACTCTGTATTAGTAGTGTTGTAACAATCTGCAGTGCTTCAGGACTCAGCTATTTAAAGTTCTACCTTTTCCCATAGAGGCTTTTAGGATTTGATGCTGTCAAGAGAGGACTATCAGAAAACAAAGATCCAAAAAGGTGATTTCCAGAATACAGGGTGGGGGTTGGGGGAAAAAATGGCCCTTTCACATTCTTCTGGCTCCCTAGATGTTGTAAAGAACATTTGCTGTACTTATATCTTTTTAAGAAATAAATGCTTATTTTTAAACAAAGCTGGGGGGGGGGTGGGTAGAAAAAGGGGGGGGGAAAAGGTTGAGGCAAAAAAAGATGTTGTGGCATTATAGGATAGTAGATAGAAGAAATTCAGCTGCTTTGTTATGTGCTTCAAGATCTGTGGATGAGGAATTAGATCTTCTTTCCTTGAGATGATGAGATATTAAGCAGACAATGCTAAAATAGCAGGGTTTATAATCAATTAATCCATTTCACCACTTCATTATCTTAACTTCTTTGTTCTTTGCCTTTCCTAAGCTGCTTTTGTGTTGTTTGGGGTTTGTTTGTTTTTTTGCCAATTCATATAATACTAAACTATTTTTCATCATTACAGATGAGCTTGCTATCGGTCCTGGTCTCCTTTCCTTTTAGTTGTAGATATTGCACCAGTAGAGGAAACGTTCTCTATGCTGTGCTGATAACTCAGAGGAGCAGTTTTTGTTGGGAAGCCATGCTCTCAAAAATATGAGAGCTGAATATTTACTCTCAGCTCAAATTAACCAATTCCAATTTTGTGCTAATAGAATCTGTAGTTAAACTTCCTGGGTAAGTACAGAGCTTTGCCCATTGTAGCTGTGGGGCTGGCAAAGAAGTGTGGAGTGCAGTGGAGTTTTAATCACGACGAACAATGATGAAGTTTGGTTGGCTTTTTTTTGACCTCTGAGTAAAATAAGCTTTAGGATATTTTCCTTTGTTAGGCAACTTTTGACTAGTTGAAGCTTTTAGTTCTAAATCAACATGGCTGTAAGATACATGGCATTCTTCTCACTATTTAACTAGATCCATATTTATTGAAGTAAGATGGTTTGGGTTTTGCTGTGGCATGAGCTTTGTAGTTTTTGGTATAAATGAAGTGAAGGGAGAAGGAAGCTTTTATTTTCCTACATGTTATTCTTTCCCACTTTCAGAGAGAATGAAAACAGGAGAGATACTCAGAGGCAGTCTGTAGGTGCTATGGATTTTGTCTGGCAGAAATTCAGTACATTAATAATGGCTACAGTTATATCCTGAGACTTTTTATTTTCCTCCCTATGTGAATTGTTTCATATTGGAAGACAGAACACTGTATAAAATGATTTGAAAGTGTATTGTAGAGCTCTTCTAAAATACTTCTAATAAACTATTTTATTTATATTGTACTTTTAGTTGTATACTTTATGTGCTAAACAGAGTTTTAATTAGAATAAACCAAACCAGGTTGGAAGAGACCTTCAAGATCATCGTGTCCAACCCATCAACCAATCCAACCCACCTAAACAACTAACCCATGGCACCAAGCACCCCAGCAAGTCTCCTCCTGAACACCTCCAATGATGGTGACTCCACCACCTCCCCAGGCAGCCCATTCCAATGGGCAATCACTCTCTCTGTATAGAACTCCTTCCTAACATCCAGCCTAAACCTCCCTGGTGCAGCCTGAGACTGTGTCCTCTTGTTCTGGTACTGGCTGCCTGGGAGAAGAGACCAACCTCTGCCTGTCTACAACCTCCCTTCAGGTAGTTGTAGAGAGTGATAAGGTCACCCCTGAGCCTCCTCTTCTCCAGGCTAAGCAACCCCAGCTCCCTCAGCCTCTCCTCACAGGGCTGTGTTCCAAACCCCTCACCAACTTTGTTGCCCTTCTCTAGACTCATTCCAGCAAGTCAACCTCCTTCCTAAACTGAGGGGCCCAGAACTGGACACAGTACTCGAGGTGTGGCCTAACCAGTGCAGTGTACAGGGGCAGAATGACCTCCCTGCTCCTGCTGGCCACACTGTTCCTGATGCAGGCCAGGATGCCATTGGCCCTCCTGGCTGCCTGGGCACACTGCAGGCTCATGTTCAGCCTACCATCAACCAGCACCCCCAGGTCCCTCTCTGCCTGGCTGCTCTCCAGCCACTCTGACCCCAACCTGTAGCTCTGCATGGGGTTGTTGTGGCCAATGTGCAGAACCTGGCACTTGGATGTGTTCAATCTCCTGCCCTTGGCCTCTGCCCATCTGTCCAGCCTGTCGAGGTCCCTCTGCAGAGCCTCTCGTCCCTCTGCAGAGCCTCTCTACCCTCCAGCAGATCAACTCCTGCCCCCAGCTTGATGTCATCAGCAAATTTACTGATGATGGAGCTAGATGCAGAGAGCTTGAGAGCTAGATGCAAAGAAGTTAGAATTACATAGAATAAACCAGGTTGGAAGAGACCATCAAGATTATCACGTCCAACCCATCAACCAATCCAGCCCTTCTCAACAACTAACCCATGGCACCAAGCACCCCATCAAGTTACCAAGCTCACCGTGATCTGGTAGTGTGCTCATGCAGCCCTGAAGGCAAATCATATCCTGGGTTGCCTCCAGAGGATTGTGGCCAGCAGGGTGGGAGAGGGGATTCTGCCCCTTGGCTCTGCTCTTCTGGGACCCCACCTCAAACACTACATCAAGTTCTGGTGTCCCCAGCATAAGGAGGACACAGAGCTGTTGCAGTTGGTCCAGAGGATGGCCATAAAGATGATCCAGGATAGGCTGATAGAGCTGGGGCTGTTCAGCCCAGAAAAGACTCTCGAGGAGATCTCGGAGCTGCCTTCCAATACCTGAAAGGATCCCACAGAAAGGCTTTTTCATCAGGGTGTCTGGAGACAGGGCAAGGGGGAATGGTTTTAAGCTGAGGTAGAGTAGGTTTAGACTTGATCTTAGGAAGAAGCTCTTCAGTATTTGGGTGGTGAGACTGGAATAGGCTGCCCAGGGGGATGTTCAAGGCCTGGTTGGTTGAGCAGCTGAGTCTAGCTGAGAGGTGTCGCAGCCCATGGTGGGGAGGTTGGAGTAGACCATCTCTGAGGTCCCTCCAACTGAAGCCATTCCATGATTCTATGAATTTGGGATGTTAGAACAATAGGTTTTGTTTCAGATTTGTGTTTTGGGAATTAAACAGAAATACCTTCAAGCATAAGAAGCTCTTTCTTAAGGAGTCACAGGCATTTAAAAAAATGCTGTGTGTTGAGTCTCTGCTTAGAGATCACTCAACCTGGTATGTTTTATGAAGACCAGTTTGAGTAAAATGAGGGGGGGATGGTTCAGGGGTGAACAGACATACATGGGAAGTGTTAGTCTGATTAACTTGGAAACTAATGTTGTCTTTGAGCTCCAGGGGATTTCAGAAGAGCAGTAAGGGCCACTTTGCTTATCTGGCTCTGTGAAAAGTTCTGTGTCAGCATAAACTCAATTCTAGGGGGATTATAGCATCAACTAGCTAGGAAGAGGTAAAGCTCTTCCTAAGAGTCCTGGGGAGGGAGGTTGAAATCTTGTTTCTTTTGAAGCTACCAGTAAAATTCTCCCAAGTCCCTTGGAGAATCTGAGCTGGAATGGTTTTTCCCAGTGTTAACAATCCCACTCTGTGTGGTTCATGAATATGTCAGTAATTTTCCATAATGCTTCAAGGCAAGTTCAAACCATCAATCTTTGAAGTATCTCTGGTGACAGAGGCATTGCCTGTGGTTTTGTAAGAAGGAGATGATAGCTAATAATAATATTAATCATAAAGTACTGAAGTGATGATTTAACTTTTTAAGCTGCATGAAGAAACAAAGCATATTGTAAGGAGGAAAGCAGTGAGTTCTGGGTTTTTCCCCTCAAGGGGGAAAAAAAGCCCTCTCAAACTGCATTGATTCTGCTTTGAGAGTTCTGGGTGGAATAAAAGAAGGGCCAAATGTTTTAAAATAAGCAGAAAAAGGTAAAAGGGATTTTTAAAGACAAAGTTATGCTATCATAGTATCATATTATCATATTATCAGTCAGGGTTGGAAGGGACCACAAGGATCACCTAGTTCCAACCCCCTGCCATGGGCAGGGACAGCCCACACTACATCAGCCTGGCCAGAGAATGTGAAACCCACTGAAGCTGCAGGACTGACTGATCACATCAGGTCCCATTTTCTATCCAGAAATGTAGCTGTTGGTAACTTGGAAGCCTTCCTTGGTTTGATTGCTGTGCTCTCTCTGCAGTGCTTGCAGAAAGTCAAAACTTGGAGAAGTTTGGGGCTGGAGAGTTGGGCAGGGAGAAATGCACTGAAATTCAAAAAGGCCAAGTGCAGAGTCTTGCACCTGGGAAAGAACAACCCCATGGATCAGGATAGCTTGGGGACTGACCTGTTGGGAGAGCAGTGAAGGGGAAAAGGACCTGGGGGGTCCTGGTGGATGGGAGGTTGACCATGAGCCAGCAATGTGCTCTTGTGGCCAGGAAGGCCAATGCCATCCAGGGGTGGATTAGAAGGGATGTGGTTAGGAGGTCGAGGGAGGTTCTCCTCCCCCTCTACTCTGCCCTGGTGAGGCCACACCTGGAAATTATGTCCAGTTCTGGGCCCCTCAGTTCAAGAAGGCCCTCAGGGAACTGCTTGGGGGAGTCCAGTTTTTGTCTGGGGGCTTTGTTTTTCTATAAATATTTCTATGTATGTCTGGAGAAAAAACAAATTCCAAAAGGAAGGAAGCCAATCATCAACCACACCATTTAACCACTCTGCTAGCTGCTTCTCACTAAGTGTTTGGGTTTATCATTGTCTGTGATCTGCTCTCACTGTGGTACCCAGAGCCAACAGCAGAAGTTAGGCAAACAGGAGATCAAACAAGCAGGAAAAAGGTAAAAGGGATTGTTTTAAAAGACATAGTATCATAGTATCAGTCAGGTTGGAAGGGGCCACAAGGATCATCCAGTTCCAACCCCCCTGCCATGGGCAGGGACACCCCACACTAGATCAGGCTGGCCAGATCCTCACCCAGCCTGGTGCCCCAACCACCTCCCTGGACAACCCATTCCAGGGCTTCCCCACTCTCATGGTGAAGAACTTCCTCCTCACATCCAGCACATCCAGTATGCAATATTAAATCCAGGAACTGCAGGACTAACTGATCACATCATCCATTTTCTCTCTAGGAAGGTAGCTCTTGGTAACTTTGAAACATTTATTAATTTGATTGCTGTGTTATCTGTGCAGAAAGTGCTTGCAGAAAGCCAAAACTTGGAGAAGTTGTTGGCTTTGAGGTTGGGGATTTTTTTTTTTTTGGTGGTTTTATTTGTATTGATTTGGTTTTCTTTGGGTTTTTTGGGGGGGTTGTTCTGTGGGGGTATTTTGTTCATTTTTCCATAAATACTGCTACATCTGTCTAAGGGGGAGAAAAAAAATGAAGGAAACCAATCATAAACCACACCATTTAACCACTTGGGTAGCTGCTTCTCACTGTTTGGTTTCTCCCTTGCCTGTGATCTGCTCTCACTATTGTACCCAGAGTCAACAGGAAAAGGAGTGAGGCAAATAGGAGACAGCCACAAAAGAAACTCAGCTGAGGTGAATGGAATAGAATTAACCAGGTTGGAAGAGACCTTAGAGATCATGAAGTCCAACCTATCAGAATAGAATAGAATAGAATAGACCAGACCAGACCAGACCAGACCAGGTTGGAAAAGACCTTTCAGATCATCGAGTCCAACCTGTCACCCACACTATCCCAATCCATCTCTTCTAAACACCTCCAGTGATGGGGACTCCAAACCCCTGGGGCACACCAATGGCCAATATCTCTTTCTGGGAACGTGTCCATCTCAGAGGGCTTCTCCTAAACAGACCTCCAGTGATGGCCTTCCAGTATCTGAAGGGGGCCCACCAGGTAGTGATAGGACTAGGGGGAATGGAATGAAGCTGGAGGTGGGGAGATTCAGGCTGGATGTGAGGAGGAGGTTCTTCCCCCTGAGACCCTGGAATGGGTTGTCCAGGGAGGTGGTCGAAGCCCCGTCCCTGGGGGTGTTTAAGAGCAAGCTGGATGAGGCTCTGTCCAGCCTGATCTAGTGCAGCACATTCCAATGGCCAGGGTTGGAACTAGATGATATCTCCTTCTGGGAAGAAATTCCTCCTCACCTCCAGCCTAAACCTCCCCTAATACAGCTTGAGACTGTGACCTCTTGTCCTGGTGCTGGTTGCCTGGGAGAAGAGACCAACCCCCACCTGGCTACAACCTCCCTTCAGGGAGCTGTCGACAGCAAGAAGGTCTCCCCTGAGCCTCCTCTTCTCCAGGCTAAGCAACCCCAGCTCCCTCAGCCTCTCCTCACAGGGCTGTGCTCCAGACCCCTCCCCAGCTTTGTTGCCCTTCTCTGGACACCTTCCAGCAAGTTAACATCTTTCCTAAACTGAGACCTGATTTGCTAATGAGAACTTAGGCTTCAAATTATGATGCTGGATCTAATGTCTAGTTTTCCTGGCTGTAAAACTGGAAGTCATAGTCTCACAACAGTTCAGCTGATGGCTAACTACAGCTGGATGAATCTTAGTAAAGACCATGGAGTGAGTTCTAATAGCCCCTTGTCATAATGTTGGAAATCCTTATATCTCCTAAATAACTAAAGGGGTCTTGGTTCATGTTCCTAGCACGAGGTATTGTGGGTTTTTAAAGTGCAAGTTTTACCTTAACAGAGTAGTTTCATGGTCTGATGGCTATGGGTGAGATGTCTCAGAAACAGCTATCATAAGGAAAGCTGAACTTACAGAAGTGGCTTTTTTGTTCTCTCACTTGCTTTATTTTCTCCAGGCTGAGCAAATTAATTGCACTTTGGGTATGATTAATACTGTCAAGCACTTTTGAAACAGCATCTTTTTTAGCATCTGTTAAATATATATATATACATACATATAAAATTAATCTTCAAAGTCCATGTAAGTGGAAGAGAAATCAGCCTTCTGCCAGCAAAATCACTGACAGGTAGACCTGATCATTTCCTTGTTCAGAAAGTGCCATTATAACATGAAAGTGTCATATTGTCAGCCCTGAGCTGCCACAAGCCTTTGAATGCTCTTTTACTTCTCTGCTGTTCTCATTCCTGTCTGCTTCCAAGCTGGGGGCAGGAGTTGATCTGCTGGAGGGTAGAGAGGCTCTGCAGAGGGACCTCGACAGGCTGGACAGATGGGCAGAGTCCAAGGGCAGGAGATTGAACACATCCAAGTGCCGGGTTCTGCACATTGGCCACAACAACCCCATGCAGAGCTACAGGCTGGGGTCAGAGTGGCTGAGAGCAGCCAGGCAGAGAGGGACCTGGGGGTGCTGGTTGATGGTAGGCTGAACATGAGCCTGCAGTGTGCCCAGGCAGCCAGGAGGGCCAATGGCATCCTGGCCTGCATCAGGAACAGTGTGGCCAGCAGGAGCAGGGAGGTCATTCTGCCCCTGTACACTGCACTGATTAGGCCACACCTGGAGCCCTGTGTCCAGTTCTGGGCCCCTCAGTTTAGGAAGGAGGTTGACTTGCTGGAACGAGTCCAGAGAAGAGCAACAAAGTTGGTGAGGGGTTTGGAACACAGCCCTGTGAGGAGAGGCTGAGGGAGCTGGGGCTGCTTAGCCTGGAGAAGAGGAGGCTCAGGGGTGACATTATTGCTCTCTGCAACAACCTGAAGGGAGGTTGTAGACAGGCAGATGTTGGTCTCTTCTCCCAGGCAGCCAGCACCAGAACAAGAGGACACGGTCTCAGGCTGCGCCAGGGAGGTTTAGGCTGGATGTTAGGAAGAAGTTCTATACAGAGAGAGTGATTGCCCATTGGGATGGGCTGCCCAAGGAGGTGGTGGAGTCACCATCACCGGAGGTGTTCAGGAGGAGACTTGCTGGGGTGCTTGGTGCCATGGGTTAGCTGTTTGGGTGGGTTGGATTGGTTGATGGGTTGGACACCATGATCTTGAAGGTCTCTTCCAACCTGGTTTATTCTATGTATTCTATGTATTCTATGTGTGATCATAGAATTGTGCAAGCTGGAAGAGACCTGGAAGATCAAGTCCAACCATAATGTGTGGCTTGATTCTGCCACTCACCTGACATCATTTGGCTATGTGGCTGAAATGTTTCATCTTCACTGGAATCCTGCCAGTGCCCCTGGTCCCAGTGTGCATGGATTTCTGGAACCCTGTGTGTGACTGCACTCAATTTCTGATGGCATCAAGGAAAATCCATCTCCCTGGTATGCACACCTGCAGTATTTTATGGGTGTATTTTTTAAGAGAGCATAAATCTGAAGGCTTAATATGTGTTTGCCAAAGTCAGTTGCTGAGCTACAGAAGCTCAGATGGCTTCTTCAGGACCTACTTCAGGATCTTCATATAATCAAAATGGAAATAGAGACAAGCAAAGAGGTTCCAGTTACCTGAAGGGGCTACAAGAAGGCTGCAGAGGGACTGTTTGCAAAGGCCTACAGGGATAGGATGAGGGGCAGTGGTTTGAAATGAGAGAATAGATTTAGATTGGATGTTAGGAACAAGTTCTGCACCACGAGGGTGGTGGAACACTGGAGTAGGTTGCCCAGGGAGGCAGTTGAGGCCCCATCCATGGACATTTTCCAGGTCAGTCTGAAAAGGGTGCTGAGCAACCTGATTTTGTGGAGGATGTCCTTGCTCAACACAGGGAGGTTGGACTAGATGACCTTTGGAAGTCCCTTCCAACCCAAACAATTCTATATTTCCATTAGATATGCTTCAGTTTTGTCTGCAGTCTGCTTTCAATGTTTACCATGAGAGAGGCTATGTGATTAAGAATCTACTTTTGCAATGATGCTGCAAATAGAATCATAGAATCAACCAGGTTGGAAAAGACCTCAGAGATCATCAAGTCCAACCTATTACCTAATGCCTAACACCTCCTAACAACTAAACCATGGCTCCAAGTGCCACATCCAAGCCTTTTCTGAACACCTCCAGGGCTGGTGACTCCACCACCTCCCTGGGCAGCACGTTCCAGTGACCAATTACTCTTTCTGGGAAGAGCTTTCTCCTCACCTTGAGCCTAAAAATAGGCTCAACTTTCCATAACATTTCTCATGCTGGCACTAGCAGAGAGGAAATTAATTCCCTTAGAAGCTCATTTCAGTGCTGAAGGGCCTCATGTTTCTCTAGCAAGCATACTAAAGTCTTTTTTTTAGTCCCATAGTAATTTTATCCCACAACAGCCTCTCACAGGATATCTAGCCAAGGTTTTTGGAGCCATAGTGAGCATAAGACCCTTAATGGGAAGGTTACGAGTTCAAGCCTGCAGTGGGCAGTAGTGTCCTCCCTACTCTAGTCATGAGGTCTGTGGAGACAAGTTGGACTCAATGATCTTTGAGGTCTCTTCAAACCTTAGTGATGCTGAATACTGTTCTCATCTTCACACCAATGTTCTGCTTCTGTTGGTAAGAACCTTCTCCCAGGCAACCAGCACCAGAACAAGAGGACACAGTCTCAAGTTGTGCCAGGGGAGGGTTAGGCTGGATATTAGGAGGAAGCTCTTCATAGAAAGAAAGATTGGCCATTGGAATGGGCTGCCTGGGGAGGTGGTGGAGTCACCATCACTGGAGTTGTTTAGGAAGAGACTGGATGGGGTGCTTGGGATGGGGTGCTTGGGATGGAATGGAATGGAATGGAATGGAATGGAATGGAATGGAATGGAATGGAATGGAATGGAATGGAATGGAATGGAATGGAATGGAATGGAATGGAATGGGATGGAATGGGATAGAATAGAATGGAATAGAATAGAATAGAATAGAATAGAATAGACCAAACCAGGTTGGATGAGACCTTCAAGACCATCGTGTCCAACCCATCAACCACCACCACCCAACCAACTAAACCATGCAACCAGGTGCCAAGGTTTAGTTGATCAGATGGTGTTGGATGATAGGTTGGACTTGATGATCTCAAGAGGTCTCTTGCAACCTGCTTAGTTCTATTCTATTCTAATTCTAAGTCTCTGAAGAGAATTAGAATAGCCCAGTCTGTTCTAACTTGAGCTGTCACCCAAATGTGTGCCCAGCAACAGGAAGCTAAGAATGACACAAGCTCTCGTATTTCCCCACCTCCCTCACTAGAGGCACTGCTTGCTATTCTGGGCTGGAAAAGCAGCTGGCTTGCTGAATTAACCATATTTTCCTGCAGTCACGAGCTCAGAATTTCCATTGAAGTTCCTGTAAGTTTTGCACAAAGAAAAACAACAACAACAACAACAAAAAAGGAAGCCAGGGCAGTAGATTGGCCAGAACGTGTGCTACATAAATATTTGTACACAAATCAGGATGCTTCTGACGGCTTCTTTACACTTGAAAATTCTGAGGATTTTAAGCAGCATCTGTTACTAAACTGAGGCATCATTTCTTGAAAGTCCCCATATTTACTGAGTGGAAGTACACACATTTACTGAGTTAAGCACCCATGCTTAATGAGAGGAGAACGGTGGCAAACTCTTGGGCTGGTAGAACGTACAGAAATGAAACAGTACAAGCAATGAATTAAAGCTCTAAACAGGCTGCATGTGTAGTTTGTGGCTATTAACTTTATGAAGGCTAAGCTATAACCAAAGGAATTAAGCTATAACCAAAGGAATTATCCTTGTCATTATCATTAACAATTATCCTTGTCATTATCATTATCAATTATCCTTGTCATTGTCAATTATCCTTGTAATTATCATTATCGATTATCCTTGTCATTATCCTTATCAGTTTAGGAAAGATGTTAACTTGCTGGAAGGTGTCCAGAGGAGGGCAGCAAAGCTGGGGAGGGGTTTGGAACACAAGCCCAATGAAGAGAGGCTGAGGGAGCTGGGGTTGCTCAGCTTGGAGAAGAGGAAGCTCTCAGGGGAGACCTTGTTGCTGTCTACAACTACCTGAAGGGAGGTTGTAGACAGAAGGGGGCTGGTTTCTTCTCCCAGGTAACCAGCAGCAGAACAAGAGGACACAGTCTCAAGCTGCACCAGGGGAGGTTCAGACTGGATGTTAGGAAGAGATTCTTCACAGAGAGAGTGATTGCCCATTGGAATGTGCTGCCCAGGGAGGTGGTGGAGTCACCATCACTGGAGGTGTTTAGGAGGAGACTTGATGGGGTGCTTGGTTGCATGATTTAGTTGATTAGGTGGTGTTGGATGATGGGTTGGACTTCATGATCTCAAAGGTCTCTTCCAACCTGGTTTGGTCTATGCTATGCTATTCTATCAATTATCCTTGTCACTATCCTAAGCATTTTATACACTGAAAGAGTCCTCTGATCTCTTTTGAGAAGCTGTTCTGAATTTTGTTTACCTGAAAGCAGGTTAAATCCCTGTGTTGATTTGAACAGGTAAGACACACAGGAGGTTTCTGGTCTTCTTTGAATAAAGTACACGGTACCATCTCTATGCAGTTCTTCCCCCCCCCCCCCCAGTCCCTTTCAAGAAGCTTAGTCCAGGTAACTTTGTAAGTAATAACTTAAAGTGCTGCATATTGATAGCATCACAGAATGGCTTAGGTTGGAAGAGACCTCAGAGATCACAGTGTGTTTTTAGGTGTAGAAATATGACCATATAACAATATCACCAAAGTTGGAAGAGACCTCAAAGATCATCAAGTCCAACCTCATGACTAGACCATGGCATCAAGTGCCACATCCAATCCCCTCTTGAACACCTCCAGGGATGATGACTCCACCACCTCCCTGGGCAGCACATCCCAATGGCAAATTACTCTTTCTGTGAAGAATTTTCTCCTCATCTTGAGCCTAAACCTCCCCTGGCACAGCTTGAGACTGTGTCCTCTTGTTCTGGTGCTGGGTGCCTGGGAGAAGAGACCAACCCCCACCTGGCCACAACCTCCCTTCAGGTAGTTGTAGACAGCAAGAAGGTCTCCCCTGAGCCTCCTCTTCTCCAGGCTAAACAACTGGAAGTAGAGGTCCCTGCATCCCTATCAAGAAGCAATACAGGCCAAAGCTTCAGTCAGCCTTGATTATGCACTGGAACTTCAGGCCTAGCTTGAAGCTTTAGTGGTGGACTAGCAGGAGAACAGCCCCAGGGTGGGAGAACATAGAGCAGTGCTGCCAGTGAGCCACTTCTCTGTTTCATCAGAGCTGTGTTAGCATGCTCTCAGCTTGAGGGAACAAAGTTCTAACCCAGCAAGGAGGTTTTGATAGCTTCAGTTCCATCTTCTGTCAGGGTAACCTCTGCTCCCTAATGATAGTAAGGTTATGATAGTTCAAAGCTGCAGTTGCACTGCAGTGAGCAGGCTGAGGTGGCCAAGAAGGCCAATGGCACCCTGGCCTGCATTAGGAATAGTGTGGCCAGCAGGAGCAAGGAAGTCCTTGTGCCCTGTACTCAGCACTGGTTAGGCCACACCTTGAGTCCTGTGTCCAGTTCTGGGCCACTCAGTTTAAGAAGGACATTGAGACACTTGAATGTGTCCGGGGAAGGGCAACAAAGTTGGTGAGAGGCTTGGAACACAGCCCTGTGAGGAGAGGCAGAGGGAGCTGGGGTTGTTTAGCCTGGAGAAGCCTTGTTTAATTGTTTAGCCTGCTCTCTACAACTACCTGAAGGGAGGTTGTAGCCAAGTGGGGACTGGTCTGTTCTCCCAGGCAACCAGCACCAGAACAAGAGGACACAGTCTCAAGCTGTGCCAGGGAGAGTTCAGGCTTGAGTCGAGGAGAAAGTTGTTCACAGAGAGAGTTGTTAGCCATTGGAATGTGCTGCCCAGGGAGGTGGTGGAGTCCCCATCACTGGAGGTGTTTAGGAAGAGAGTGGATGGGGTGCTTGGTGCCATGGTTTAGTGGTCATGAGGTCTTGGGTGACAGGTTGGACTCAATGATCTTTGAGGTCTTTTCCAACCTTATTGATTCTATGATCTTTCAAGGTCCCTTCCATCTCCTAACATTCTGTGATAAAGTAAAAGGTAGACAGCACAGTACACAGAATCAGTCCCTGCTGTCACTAGATACTTCCTGACCTACTGATGCTGTACTTGGAAGAGTGTCATTCAGACAAAAGCAGTGGCCAGCTCACTGCTGATCTTGGTTTGTACAGTTTATGGAGAGGAGGAGACAAGCCTGGCTACAATAAATATGGAAGGGCAAGCATCCAAAACAGGCAGAGCTAATTAAGCAAGCAAGCAACGTTGAATATAAATTGACCATGACTGTATGCAGCCTAGGAATGAATAATAGCCTTGAAAACTGCATCTACTCAAATGTGTGACTTTGTAAATAATACATGGCTTCATGAATGAATTAACAGGTTTTTTCTGAAGACTACTTGATCTGCTTGCCACGTCAAGTGGATGAGTGCAGAAAGAGGGAGAGCGTCACAGAAGGCTGTGGGGACAACAGGGTGCAGGGGGTTATTTTACCCCTGACTACAAAGCAGTTTGGGAGTGGAAAGTGACAGATGTGCCTCCCCTCTAGGGGGGAAAATGAGCCTAGCATTTGCAGAGGACACCAAGTTAGGAGCAGATGTTGGTCAGTTAGAGCGTGGAAGGGCTCTGCAGAGAGACCTCGACTGACTGGACAGAGGGGCAGAGTCCAACAGGATGGCATTCAACAAGTCCAAGTGCCAGGGGCTGCACTTTGGCCACAGCAACCCCATGCAGAGCTACAGGCTGGGGTCAGAGTGGCTGGAGAGGTCCCAAACAGAGAGGGACCTGGGGCTACTGATTGACAGCTGCCTGAATATGAGCCAGCAGTGTGCCCAGGTGGCCAAGGAGGCCAATGGCATCCTGGCCTGCATTAGGCCAGCAGGAGCAGGGAAGTCATTGTGCCCCTGGACTCTGCTTTGGTTAGGCCACACCTTGAGTCCTGTGTCCAGTTCTGGGCCCCTCAGTTTAGGAAGGACACCGAGACACTTGAACATGTCCAGAGAAGGGCAACAAGGCTTGGGAGAGAGGCCTTGAGCACAGCCCTGTGAGGAGAGGCTGAGGGAGCTGGGGTTATTTAGCCTGGAGGAGGCTCAGGGGTGACCTCATTGCTCTCTACAACTCCCTGAAAGGTGGTTGTAGCCAGGAGGGGGTTGGTCTCTTCTCCCAGGCAACCAGCACCAGAACAAGAGGTCACCGTCTCAAGCTGCAGCAGGGGAGGGTTAGGCTGGAGGTGAGGAGAAAGTTCTTCACTGAGAGAGTCATTATTCATTGGAATGTGCTGCCCAGGGAGGTGGTGGAGTCATCATCCCTGGAGGTGTTCAAGAGGGGATTGGATGTGGCACTTGGTGCCATGGTCTAGTCATGAGGTCTGTGGTGACAGGTTGGACTCGATGATCTTTGAGGTCTCTTCCAACCTTGGTGGTTCTGTGAGAGAGCAGTCTGGATAGGCAGTTGTGAGCTGAGGTGAGTGACATAGGTACCACACAGGGTGTGATCCTTGCTGGTCTCACCACAGCTTTAAAGGCTCAGCTGCTCCTGAGGCATGGAAGCAATGTTTTTCTTCCAAAGCTCTAATTGATACCTTTGCTATTCATTTCTAATCCTTCTGTCCCAGCATGCTGCAACTGAATACCCCACACAGAGAAATACTGAATCCATTATTTACAGGGAGGAGATCTTCATCACTTTGACATTGCTGCTGAGGGATGCAATCAAATTGCCTGACATTAGGCATCTAATATTAGTTTCTGAGAGGGGAAAACCCTTCAGAAAATGAGTCAGAGTACTTCAGTTAGCTCTGATTTGCCCTCTGGAAGGACCTCTGTCACCACATCATGAAGTTTAATGTAACTACTCTCCTCACATGGACACCCAAATGCCAAAAGGTAGGGAAACATGGATTCCTCCTTGAGCTTTCATAGCCTTGATACTGTGTAGGAAGTGGTGGGGTTGGACACATACCTGATGATCTACCAGAGATCAGAAGGCAGTCAAATAGACAACAGCCTAATTGCAAGTCAGAGAGCACACTGTTGTTAGGAACAAGTTATTTACCATGGGGGTAGTTAAACAGGTTGCTCAGGGAGATAGTTGAGGCCCCATCCCTGGAGATCTTCAAGGTGAGTCTCAGCAGGGCTTTGGGTAACCTTATCTAGTGGTGGATGCTGCTCCTTAGTGCAGGGGGTTGGACTGGATGACCTTTGGAAGTCCTTTCCAACCCAGACCATTCTATGATTATAACCTAAGGTGCAACCACACGTGAGCACGCGTCAGCCAGCTCAGAGCTTAGGGCAGTTTTACTTCTGTTTTCTACACCTATCCATGGCTGCAAGCACTCCAAGTGATGGAGAAGAGGTAGTTAGGGTAGTGTAAATTTTGATAATCCAAATTCATTCACCAAGCTGTGACCTCTAGATTGAGTAATTTTCATTGAAGCATACTGATATACTGACTTTTATAAACATTTAAGTGTCAGAGGGGGTGCCTTGGTTTAAGTGCATGGCATTTAGGTTGGACTTGATGATCTTTGAGGTCTTTTCTAACCTTCCTGATTCTGTGATTTTGCTTTCCTCAAATACAGATCTCTCTGAAGGTTTGACTCAGGAGACAAGACAATGTTCAGTTCCTGTTGTTTGCAGAATTGCTGACTTGTGAATTTTTGGTTTTACTGGTGTTCATACAGGGAAAACCCCTGGATCCTTGAAGGCAAAGGCATGCAGCAAGCATATTTATTTGAATGAAGCCATTGCCTGATCTTATTCAAGGTACTGCCATGACTTTGCCCATTCCCATCGTACATTCTAATTCAACTTCAAAAAGGATATTCAGTTTAATCTCTGCTTGAAGGAATGAAATGGAGATCCCCTTGATATCAAAACAAGGGAGGTCATATTCAAACAGATTTCAGTGGAACCCTGCCTGGAAGTGTAAAGTACTCCAGGGGCAGGTGTTGGATAATGAGCACAGAAACAAATCCCTGTGCCTTCTCTAGGGACTCAACTGTTTATTTCCTCCTTAATCAATCTGTTTGCCAAACAGAGTAAGTTAATTGCAAACCACTTTAAATCATTACCAAACTGCTGACTTCTCTGGAGCTGTAGTTTTTCCCTCGTACCTTTGCCTCTCCTCTCCTCCGCGGGTCGCCCAAGTGACAGGGACAGAGCACGCAGCTGCGCTCACATAGAATGGTCCAGGACGGAAGGGACCTCCAAAGCTCATCCAGGGACAGTCAGCAGGGACATCCCCAACTAGATCAGGTTGCCCTGGGCTTCATCAAGCCTCACCTTGAGTATCTCCAGGGAAAAAGCCTCAACCACCTCCCTGGGCAACCTGTTCCCGTGTTCCACCACCCTCGTGGTGCAGAACTTCTTTCTGGTACCCAATCTGACATCCTGCTGGCGTTTCGTTCGTGGGAGTGCGGGTGGATTTTTTCCACCCGAGACGGGACTGAAATCTTTGCTCTTATTTATTTGTTTCTTAAAAAAAAATATAAATAAAAGGAGTCGCCCTAGGTGGACTTACAGAGCGTTTTCTGAAGGGCAAGCGCTGAACGACCCCGCTGTGTTTGCTGCCTCCCACTTCCTTGTCCTCAGCCTTTCGGCTTTCACGGCTGGCGGGTGCGCTACTGGGGACGGCCAAGCGTAGCAGGCACCACGTTACGGAGGCTGGCCCCGGGAGAGGCTCTGAGAGCGGCGGCCAAGCCGCAGCCCTGGCAGCGCTGCCCGCCCGGGCGGGAAGGCAGAGGCAGTCGGATCAGCCGCGGTGCAGTGGCGGGCAGGGCGCGGCAGGTGGCGCCCCCGCTCCCCGCCGCCGCTCTGGCGTTCGGCGCCCCGGAAGCGCTCCCCTCGGCGCTGCGCCTTACCCCGGGGGTTATTCCGGCTCGGTCTCCGCTGCGGCCGGCGCTTCCCGGGCTTGTTCCGGGCTGAGCGCAGCGCGGGGGATAGCGGCGTGTGGCAGCCGGCATCACCATGGCGGCGCCGGCGTCCTCCGCCCCGCCGAAGAAGATCGTGGCTCCCACCGTATCGCAGATCAACGCGGAGTACGTGACCCAGGTAGGGCCGGCGGGCAGCGAGCGGTCCGGGGGGACTCCGCGGCCGCTGCCCCCGTGCTTAAACAGTCCGTGGGCATTACCAAAAGGCTCTTGTTTTGTTGTGAGTAAAGAGATGTACGCCTGGGTTAGCATCTGAAAGGCTGCGTGCCCCAAGCGCTGCCAGACTAGAGAGATCCGCAAGAGCATCAGGGCAAAACCAGCCAGTAGTCGCTGCCAGTTTCTTGCAGATGAACATTTGAAGCGGGTTTGTACAAGTAGTCTTGGTCTTTTTTAAATTATTATTAATGTGCTGCAAATGCTGCTTTTCAACCTCTTCTACAGCACAGAGAATCATGGAATTGCCAGGGTTGGAAGGGACCTCAAGGGTCAGCCAGTTCCAACCCCCCTGCCATGGGCAGGGACACCTCTCACTGGGTCAAACTGCTCAGAGCCACATCCAGCCTGGCCTTAAAAACCTTCAGGCATGAGGCTTCCACCACCTCCCTGGGCAGCCTGTGCCAGTCTCTCACCACCCTCATGGGGAAGAACTTCTTCCTAACATCCGATCTGAATTGCCCATTTCTAGTTTTGTCTATTCCCCCCAATCCTGTCACTCCCTGACACCCTGAAAAGTCCTTTTCCAGCCTTCTTGTAGCCCCCTTCAGATACTGGAAGGCCACAATAAGGTCTCCTCAGAGCCTTCCCTTCTCCAGACTGAGAACATGAAGTAAAGTTAGTTGAGAAGCTCTGGCCACCACTATGGCTGAGGAGTTTTATTGAGGTGATGGCCACAGTAAATAGCTTTAAAGTACCTTTATGTATAGCCTCTAGTTGTTTGTGAACTTTCTCAGTGTGCCATGGTTTGTAATCTGGAGTTCCCTAAAGGATGCTTCTGTTTGCTTCCAGCTGAGCTGGTCTGGCAAAGTTAATACTGGGGGGGGGGGCGAAGGAAATTTCAACCCACCACAATGGTATATTTTTGAGGGGTTTGCTGGAAGTAGCATAGCAAAACCCAAGTTTATTATCTAGCAGCCTGTGCAGCAAAAACTTTTGCAGGGGATCACCCCTCTGATGGAAAGGGTTTAAGCATAAAATCTTCAGTGGTTCATCAGCATTGCTGTTGGAACCTATTAAGCCCTGCAAAACCCTGTAGAGCCCTATGGAGCCCTGCAAAGCCCTGTAGAGCCCTATGGAGCCATACGGTGCCTACAGAGCCCTATGGAGCCTACGGAGCCTACGGAGCCCTATGGAGCCATACAGAGCCTACAGAGCCCTATGGAGCCCTATGGGCCCCTATGGAGCCTACGGAGCCCTATGGAGCCGTACGGAGCCTACAGAGCCCTATGGAGCCGTACGGAGCCTACAGAGTCCTATGGAGCCCTATGGGCCCCTATGGAGCCTACGGAGCCCTATGGAGCCGTACGGAGCCTACAGAGCCCTATGGAGCCGTACGGAGCCTACAGAGCCCTATGGAGCCGTACGGAGCCTACAGAGTCCTATGGAGCCATACAGAGCCTACAGAGCCCTATGGAACCCTATGGAGCCATATGGAGCCCTGTGGAGCCTACAGAGCCCTATGGAGCCATACGGAGCCGTACGGAGCCTACAGAGCCCTATGGAGCCGTACGGAGCCTATAGAGACCTATGGACCCCTGTGGAGCCCTAAGGAGCCCTATGGAACCTATAGGCCCCTCTGGAGCCTACAGAGCCATATGAAGCCCTAAGGAACCTGTCATGGGTTTGTTACCTGTGGTTACTGAAGCAGGATACTAGAGAAATAAGGTTTGGAGGTGGGATGAGTTCTACAGTTATTGTGTCACTGCAACTGAAAATTTTTATATCACCTTTTTATTTATTTATCTATTATTGTTTTCCCTTCATACAGTTAGCAAATAAATACTGGGCTCCACACGTGAAGAAAAAGCTGTCTTTTGATTCAAAGGTAAATGCCTCTTCTGGAATTGCTTTGGAGTGTAAATGAATGAAGATGAACCCTTGTCCGATGGGCCAACCTCCAGTGCTGTGTAGGAGGCTGCTTGGAAGGCCAGCAGTTGCCTGACACACAGTGATTTGCTGTGCATCCATAGCTTATCAATGTTAGCACTGTTGTGGAGGTTTGCTGTAGCAGTGCAGCTGTTCTGTATGTTGTTTGTTCAGTTTATTTTGGCCAAGAACTTTTGAGAGTGGAGGACTGTCAAGCATCTCCTTGGAGATTAAAAGGGGTCAAGGCGGGAGTGCTCTCAGAAAGCAGTGGAGGATAAAAGGTGCAGGAGCTCCTGAGGTGTATCCTTCTCTCTAAAAAAACTTCTTCAGAGAGTTTTGATCAGGCAGCTGATCAGATCAGTGCTCTTCTGGTGGATATCTGTGTTTTCAGTGTTTAACATTCTTAAAGGTTAAGTTTCTTTCCTTTTTGGGAATAGGACAGAATAGAATAGAGTAGACCAGTTTGGAAAAGAACTTGGAGATCATCAAGCCCAACCTATCACCCAACACCATCTGATCAACTAAACCATGGCACTGAGTGCCTCATCCAGTCTCCTCCTAAACACTGCCATTGATGGAGACTCCACCACCTCCCTGGGCAGCACATTCCAATGGCCAGTCTCTCTGTTTGTGAAGAACTTCCTCCTAACATCCAGCCTAAACCTCCCCTGGTGCATCTTGAGACTGTGTCCTCTTGTTCTGTTGCTGGTTGTGAGAAGAGAGTAACCCCCACCTGGCTACAACCTCCAAACCTCCTCTCTGTGACTGACCTCTCACTCCAGCTTCAGTTTACTCTCTTTCTAGTATTGGTGATAGTTTTTGTCTGTTACTGTTAGAAGTAAAAGCTGAATTTCATCTCTGTCATAAGCCATTCATAGGATCATAGAATTATTAGGGTTGGAAGGGACCTCAAGGATCAGCCAGTTCCAACACCCCTTGCCATGGGCAGGGACACCTCTCACTGGGTCAAACTGCTCAGAGCCACATCCAGCCTGGCCTTAAAAACCTCCAGGGATGAGGCTTCCACCACCTCCCTGGGCAACCTCTACCAGTGTCTCACCACCCTCATGGGGAAGAACTTCTTCCTAACATCCAGTCTGAATCTACCTACTTCCATTTTTTCCCCATCCCCCCAGTCCTATCACTCCCTGACACCCTCAAAAGTCCCTCCCCAGCTTTCTTGTAGCCTCCTTCAGATACTGGAAGGCCACAATAAGGTCTCCTGAGAGTCTTCTCCTCTCTAGACAGAGCAGCCCCAGCTCCCTCAGTCTGTCCTCATAGGAGAGGTGCTCCAGCCCTCTGCTCATCCTCGTTCAAAGTGTGCCTCTTACAAGAGATAGTGCAGCTTACACAGAATCACAGAATGGTTTGGGTTGGAAGGGAGCTACAAAGATCATCTAGTCCACCCCCCCTACAGTCAGCAGAGACACCCTCTGTCAGAGCAGGTTGCTTACAGCCTTGCCGAGCCTAACCTTGAATATCTGCAGGGATGAGGCCTCAACTACCTCCCTGGGCAACCTGTTCCAGTGCTGCACCGCCCTCCTGGTAAAGAGCCTGTTCCTAACATCCACTCTAAATCTTCTATAATTTCAAACCACTGCCCCTCATCCTGTCACTCCAGGCCTTTGGAAACAGTCCCTCTGCAGCCTTCTTGTAGGTCCCCTTCAAGTACTGGAAGGCTGCTATTAGGTCTCCCCCAAGCTTTCTCCTCTCCAGGCTGGACAACCCCAGCTCCTGTTGGGAAAACTAGCTAAAAGTGTTGGGATTTGAGTAAGTGTCAGAAACAAACTGCAGCAACCATCCAAGCTGATGCAGACTTGACTCTTGAAGGCTGTTCTTGACAATGGATTAACAATGGATTGTTTGTCTCTAATAGAAGAATCTTGGTGAGACCTAGGTTAATCCTTCCAAATAACTGAATGAAGGTCCTCTCACTTCCCTGCCACTCTGTGCTGTCCCCTGAGTGATTCATTTTCATGGTGACAGTGTATGTCTGTGAAGCTTATGGGCTTTTTACAGCTGAGACTTAATTGTTAACAACAATTACCAAGTAGCAGGAAGCAGGAGTAGCTAATTCAGAGTAGTTTTGGGTGTGTGAGATGTCTTAATACATTTCTAAGTCACTTCATGGAGCATATAAAATCCTTAACTATTTTTTCTTTCAATATTCTTTCCTCTAGGTTATTGAAGATGTGTATATAAAAGAAATTGTCAGGTCCAAGTAAGTACAGGAGTCACTTTCACTTACAGCTATTCCTTTATTGTCTGTCTTGAAGTAGTTTCTGATGTTTCACAGAATGTTTTCAAATGCATGAACATGTTGGAAGTGGATGGGAATCACATGGAGTACATTGGAGTCATTTAATCATTGTTGTGTTTCAAAGTCTGAAGGTGTCAAAAAGAAAGTTCATGGGCTCAGAATTCTTCAATGTGATGTTTGGGTAGAATATTGTTTGATTCCATGATCTGGTAGTCTGTTGGCTTGGATCAGCAATGGTGTGACTAGCAGGAGTAGGGCAGAGATTGTGCCTCTGTACTCAGCATTGGTGAGGCCACACCTCGAGTGCTGGGTTCACTTTTGGGCACCTCAATACAAGAGGGACGTCAGGGGGCTGGAGCAGGTGCTGAGGAGGCCAAAATGGAACAAACCAACTCAGTGACAGTTCTGCACCCCATAAATCATACTGGTGGGAGGTTTGTGAGCAGCTTTTTCTCTCTGAGATAAACTGGAACAGGTGCCACTGAAGCTGTGTACCCCTGTGTTCAGCTATGTTGTCCTGGCAGGATCTGTGTCCAGCTCAGGGTCTCCCAACAGACCTCCTGGAGCAGGTCCAGAGGGGGTCACAAAGATGATCAGAGGGCTCAAGCACCTCTCATATGAAAACAGGCTGAGAGAGTTTGAGCTGTTCAGCCTGCAGAAGGCCCTGGGGAGAACTTAGAGCTGCACTTCACTGTCTGAAGGGGACCTACAGGAAGGCTGGGTGCAGAGAAAAGCAACTAAGCTGGTGGAGGGCTAGAGAATGAGTCTGGTGAAGAGCAGCTGAGGGGAGCTGGGACTATGTAGGTTGAGGAAGAGGAAGCTGAAGGGAATGAGACCTGGAAACAGTGAGGCAGAAGTAATTCCTGGACATTTCTAGGGGCTTTATCATTGAACAAAATGAGGGAAAACACAACCATTTTCCAGGCAACTGTGTGTGGGAGGCTTTCTTTACTCTGCTAATTGATTGCTTTCTGCTTTTCAGGTTTGCTATTAGAAAGATAATGCTTCTTGAATTCAGGTAAGCTGATGGGAGTGGAATTTTAAGGTTTATTTTATGGTTTTTTTAAAGGAACCCATAAAGATGAGAAACAAGTGCAGGGCAGGAAGTCAGTTAGAAGGTGATATACTCATTCTTTTCCTGCTTACTAAAACCTAGGAAAATTTAAGTGAAGAGAGCTTAATTTGAGGCAAGAATAATGTAATAATCTCAAGTAACATAGAAGAGTGTCTTGGTTTGTGCTGATGAATTTTTAGTGTGAGCGAAGCACTGAAGAAGAGAACAGGAATGAAACAGGTGAAAACCAGGGGTCTGTTATTTGGAATGTGTCATGTCACTGAAATCAGGAGGGTTTTGTATTGAGTCTCTTGCTGTGAGGGTACCAATGAGTTATGGTGCAGCAGCATCACTGACATTTTGCCCACTTGAAAAGAAATAGAAATCTGTTCCAAAGATTCACACAGCTACTTCAGCCTTCCCTGGAAGAACCTCTGAAGCATGTCTAAAATTCAGCCTTCCCTGGAAGAACCTCTACAGCATGTCTAAAATTCAGCCTTCCCTGGAAGAACCTCTACAGCATGTCTAAAATTCAGCCTTCCCTGGAAGAACCTCTGAAGCATGTCTAAAATTCAGCCTTCCCTGGAAGAACCTCTACAGCATGTCTAAAATTCAGCCTTCCCTGGAAGAGCCTCTGAAGCATGTCTAAAATTCAGCCTTCCCTCTAACAGCATGTCTAAAATTCAGCCTTCCCTGGAAGAGCCTCTGAAGCATGTCTAAAATTCAGCCTTCCCTGGAAGAACCTCTACAGCATGTCTAAAATTCAGCCTTCCCTGGAAGAACCTCTACAGCATGTCTAAACTGGAGGAACCTCTGAAGCATGTCTAAAATTCAGCCTTCCCTGGAAGAACCTCTGCAGCATATCTAAAATTCAGCCTTCCCTGGAAGAACCTCTACAGCATGTCTAAAATTCAGCCTTCCCTGGAAGAGCCTCTGAAGCATGTCTAAAATTCAGCCTTCCCTGGTAGAGCCTCTGAAGCATGTCTAAAATTCAGCCTTCCCTGGAAGAACCTCTGAAGCATGTCTAAAATTCAGCCTTCCCTGGAAGAACCTCTACAGCATGTCTAAACTGGAGGAACCTCTGCAGCATGTCTAAAATTCAGCCTTCCCTGGAAGGACCTCTGCAGCATGTCTAAAACAATGTAAAATACATATTGGCAGTGTTTACCTATTCACATCCACAGCATTTAGTGTTCTCTTTGGCTCTGTTCTGTCTCTCAAATCATAGGAGCAGATAGAATGAGATGATTTTTGGCCAAGACAAGCTCTTTGTTGCAAGAAGAGATAGAAGTAGTATCACTAACTACCAAAGTAGGGCAAACTTCCCTCTGTTTCCTGCTTCTTGATTAGAAAAAGGCAGAATGGAAAATACAAGCTGTGGTTTGCGTTCAGTCTGGAGAGGAGAAGGCTCCAAGGAGACCTTATTGTGGCCTTCCAGTATCTGAAGGGGGCTACAAGAAAGCTGGGGAGGGACTTCTGAGGGTGTCAGGGAATGATAGGACTGGGGGGAGTGGAACAAAACTGGAAATGGGTAGATTCAGATTGGATGTTAGGAAGAAATTCTTCCCTATGAGGGTGGTGAGAGACTGGCACAGGTTGCCCAGGGGGGTGGTGGAAGCCTCATCCCTGGAGGTTTTTAAGGCCAGGCTGCATGTGGCTGTGAGCAACCTGTTTAGTATCATAGTATCATTCAGGGTTGGAAGGGACCACAAGGATCATCTAGTTCCAACCCCCCTGCCATGGGCAGGGACACCCCACACTAGATCAGGCTGGCCAGAGCCTCATCTAACCTGTGCTTAAACACCTCCAGGGACGGTGTTTAGGCTGGATGTTAGAAAGAAGTTCTTCCCAGCAAGAGAGATTGGCCATTGGAATGTGCTGCCCAGGGAGGTGGTGGAGTCACCATCACTGGAGGTGTTTAAGAGGGGACTGGATGAAGCACTTGGTGCCATGATTTAGTTGATTAGATGGTGTTGGGTGATAGGTTGGACTTGAGGATCTCAAAGGTCTTTTCCAACCTGGTCCTACTCCTATTCCTATTCTATTCTATTCTATTCGGGGGGTGGGGGGGAGTTGGAACTGGCTGATCCTTGAGGTCCCTTCCACCCCTAACAATTCTGTGATTCTCTCTGTCTCTTGTAGCAGTTATAGAGTCTACTAAGTTTTGCTGCAGTGACCTAGATGAGAGGTAACTTCAGGAGCTACTCACAAACTGTAAAGATGGCTTTAAGGAGAGAGAGGAAGAAACCCCTGTGGGTAACTGCTGTTTTAAATGAGTGACAGACTATGTGGGTGGTGGCAGCTAATGAAATATTCTTTGTCTTTTCACAGCCAGTACCTTGAAAATTACTTGTGGCTGAATTATTCTCCAGAGGTGTCCAGTAAGGCATATTTAATGTCAATCTGCTGCATGGTGAATGAGAAGTTCAGAGAGAATGTCCCTGCGTGGGAGGTAACCAATTTTGCTTCCAGCTGGAGTTGATTCTTGATCTGCAAGTTGCAGCTTTTGGGGTGTGCTTGCTTGCACTGTCAGAAGTTAGCAAAGCCTGGAGTGGTCCCTCAGCTGGTGTGTGTTCCATGCAGGGAAAGCCACAGTCAGGCACTTGCAGAGAAGTTCTTGCTGTGGTGTGGAAGGCAAAAAGAGATTTTTGCAGCTGTGGCTATGAGGTGGCAGCACTGGAAGGCTAACATGGTATCCAGTGGTGTCTTAAAACCTGTCAATAGGGGTTTGTGGCTCTCTTGTGTGAAACTTTATACTGAGATCACCTCTTATTCTGGCTTTGTGTATCCTGGAGTTTGGGAGTCCTAGGTTTAGAGATTGTTTGGTGTTCCTACAAAGAGTCCAGCTCTCACAGGCCATCTCAGCACCACAAACCTCCTTAGAAATTCCACCTGAGCCTTATTCCAGAAGCACACTTACCAATGGCAGTGCCATTACTTTGGTGCTGGCAAAGCACAAAGGGTGAGGATAGCTTTTCCCTGTGATGTTTGTGTCTGCCTTTTGTCCTGACAGACATACTGGGTGCAAAATAAATGCTGTGTGTCACTTTCCAAGCCTCCTAATTAAATTTACTTGATACATGGCTGCTCTTGTAAAGAAACCATTTTATCTTGACTAGTGTTTGGATTATCTTTATCTTGCTGAGGTGGCAAAAGGGGACTTCCACAACCATGATTAATCTCTGGTGTCTTTTATCTGCTTGCTTTTTGCAAGTCACTAACCAGCTGCCATAGTTGTGGCCCAAATCTTCCAATTCTCTTCCAGCCTTTGTCATTTTACAGTGCAGCCACCAGTTGAACATCTCCACACCATGATCCACTCATGCTTCTTGTCCAGTTTGTACTATGGGTCACCCATGTTAGGTTAAACAGAAGTCAGTGGTGACACCAAGAGCCTTTCCATAGTGTGAGGATCCTTGCTGAGGAGGATCTCACTGGAAGTCAGTGGTGACACCAAGAGCCTTTCCACAGTGTGAGGATCCTTGCTGAGGAGGATCTCATTGGAAGTCAGTGGTGACACCAAGAGCCTTCCCCTAGTGTGAGGATCCTTGCTGAGGAGGATCTCATTGGAAGTCAGTGGTGACACCAAAAGCCTTCCCCTAGTGTGAGGATCCTTGCTGAGGAGGATCTCATTGGAAGTCAGTGGTGACACCAAGAGCCTTCCCCTAGTGTGAGGATCCTTGCTGAGGAGGATCTCATTGGAAGTCAGTGGTGACACCAAAAGCCTTCCCCTAGTGTGAGGAAGGATCTCTTTTGCCTGTTTGGATTGTGCTGTCTGTCTAAATGAAGAAGAGGAAATCTAACCCTTTCTTTTCTAGACTTAAATGGCTTTAGGGGATTTAAGCTATATTATGTGAATGAAGATTGAAGTCATTTATCCCAGCTTGACCCAGCATCAGCTGTCTCTTCTTCTTCTTTTCCTAGACATTCCAAAAAAAGCCAGAACATTTTCCCTTCTTTTTCAAATGCATTCTGGAAGCATCCCTGGTGGAAGATGACAGTGAATACTCTCTGCATGAGCAGACAGTGCTGCTGCTTTTCCTTGATCACTGCTTCAACAGTTTGGTATGTTACCAGCAACTCTGAAACTTCCACTGTCTTGATGCCCTTCTGTGTTAATAGGAGTTTGAGCAATTTCATTTTAAGAGAGGTGAAGCAAAGTTTCCATTTGAGGCAGATGGTACTGGGGGGCTTTTGCCTCTCTTTTTGACTCTTGCTTTATCTGCCTCATCAGATTTGCTTTTCTCTGACACAGGGTCATAGAATAGACTTGGAATTGGATGGCTGGCACTTACTGCAGTTTATTCAGGACATATTTAAAGCAATGCTTTAAAAATATTTGTATTTTAAAAGGTATTTGGAAGCAGATTACTTACTGATGTGCTCTGCACAAAATTATTTCCATTTTCTGTTGAGGAAGACAGTGATTTGTTTTTTCACTTTTGAAACCAGGCTTAAGTAAGAGAGGAAAGAAGGAATCCCAGAATGGCAGGGGTTGGAAGGGACCTTGAAAGAACATCCAGTCCAACCCCCCTGCCAGAGCAGGAGCACCTGGGGTGGGCCACAGAGGAACACATCCAGGCAGGTTTTGAATGTCTCCAGAGAAGGAGACTCCACAAGCTCTCTTTGTGAGAAAAGTTTGTGAATCAACTCACAGCCAGAGTTGGAGAGAGAACATTTCAAAAACCAATTATATTTACATGAATTCTAGACAAAATCAGTTCCTTCAGATTATCATAGAATCACAGAATGGTTTGGATTGGAAGGGACCATCAAGATTATCTGGTTGATGTTTCATGAGCCCCCTGCCAGGAAGGCCAAGAGGGATGGCACCTCCACTAGACCAGGTTGCCAGCAGGAGCAGGAGGTCATTCTGCCCCTCATCCAGCCTGGCCTGTCCAGTTCTGGGCCCCAGGAGCCCTAGTCCAGAGAAGGGCAAAGAAGTTGGTGAGGGGTTTGGAACACAAGCCCTATGAGGAGAGGCTGAGGGAGCTTGCATTGATTAGCCTGGAGAGGAGGAGACTCAGGGATGACCTTATTGCTCTCTACAACTACCTGAAGGGAGGTTGTAGACAGGCAGAGGTTGGTCTCTTCTCCCAGGCAGCCAGTACCAGAACAAGAGGACACAGTCTCAAGCTGCACCAGGGGTGGTTTAGGCTGGAGAGAGAGTGATTGCCCATTGGAATGGGCTGCCTGGGGAGGTGGTGGAGTCACCATCATTGGAGGTGTTCAGGAGGAGACTTGCTGGGGTGCTTGGTGCCATGGGTTAGTTGTTTAGGTGGGTTGGATTGGTTGATGGGTTGGACGATGATCTTGAAGGTCTCTTCCAACCTATTCCATTCCATTTCCATTCCATTCTCTAGAGCCATCCTGGGCAGCCTGTTCCAGTGTCTCACCACCCTCCCTGTAAAGTATTTCTTCCTAATCTGCAGTCTAAAACCCCAAACCAACAACCATTTTTTCTGCCTTAATTTTTCTAACAGGAGGTGGACTTGATCAGAGGTCAGGTGCAGCAGCTCATCTCTTTACCGATGTGGATGGCTCTACAACCTGTAAGCATGACACTCTAGACTGGAGAAACAAATCTTCTAGGCACTATCCAAGTACTGTCCAGTCAGGCCTTATGGAATACTCTTATGGCAGTGTAATATTTAAAACTGCCATGGGATTATGGTCTTGCCTGCATGGTAAAACTCACCTTTCTCCTTTCTTCTTGATTTCTGTGTAATTCTGATTATTAATTGCATGGAAAAAATCCCCAATCAAGTTTTGTTTGTAGCTTTTTCAAGCTATAGTTTGTAGACAGAACCATGAGATCACAGGCACAGGCAGGGGAGCTCTTGTCTAGCCAGGGATGGACTTCATCTAGCAGCATTACCTTCTTGTTTTACAGGTGATAGTTAATGAGGTCAGGCTGAGGCATTTCAGCTTGTTAGATAATTTTTGTTGTGTTTTGTTTTAAATAAGATTTGTTTGTAGCTTTTCAAGCTACAGTTTGTAGACAGAGTCATGAGATCACAGGCACTAGGCAGGGGAGCTGTTGTCTAGCCATGGGTGGGCTTCATCTAGCAGCGTTACCTTCATGTTTTACAGTGATACTTAGTGAGGTCAGGCTGAGACATTTCAGCTTGTTAGATAATTTTTGTTGTGTTTTGTTTTAAATAAGATTTGTTTGTAGCTTCTTCAAGCTACAGTTTGTAGACAGAGTCATGAGATCACAGGCACAGGCAGGGGAGCTCATGTCTAGCCAGGGATGGACTTCATCTAGCAGCGTTACCTCCGTGTTTTACAGTGATACTTAGTGAGGTCAGGCTGAGACATTTCAGTTTGTTAGGTATTTTTTGGTTTGTTTTGTTCTTAATCAGAACAACTGGACTGCATTTTTCTCTCCTGTGACAGCAAGGATCCCTGCTGACTGACTAACATTCTGCCATTTCAGAAACGCCTGGAACAAGAGCTGAAAAAGACACCAAAACTAAGGAAATTCTGGAACCTGATCAAGAAGAATGATGAGAAAATGGATGAAGAGGCAAGAATGAAGTATGTTACAGATCCCTTTCTGCCTCTTAAATCCCAACCCCTTTTCAGAGGCAAGAATGAAGTTTGTTATAGAACCCTTTCTTCCTCTTAATTCCAAAGCCCTTTTTAGAAGCAAGAATGAAGTTACAGAACCCTTTCTTCCTCTTAAATCCCAACCCCTTTTAGAGGCAAGAATGAAGTTTGTTACAGAACCCTTTTTTCCTCTTAAATCCCAACCCCTTTTTAGAGGCAAGAATGAAGTCTGTTACAGAACCCTTTCTTCCTCTTAAATCCCAAGCCCTTTTTAGAGGCAAGAATGATTTTACAGAACCCTTTCTTCCTCTTAAATCCCAAGTCCTTTTTAGAGGCAAGAATGATGTTACAGAACCCTTTCTTCCTCTTAATTCCATAGCCCTTTTTAGAGGCAAGAATGATTTTGCAGATCCCTTTCTTCCTCTTAAATCCCAAGCCCTTTTCAGAGGCAAGAATGATGTTACAGAACCCTTTCTTCCTCTTAAATCCCAAGCCCTTTTCAGAGGCAAGAATGAAGTCTGTTACAGAACCCTTTCTTCCTCTTAAATCCCAAGCCCTTTTTAGCTGTGTTTCAACTCAACTAAGTTGTATCAATTGGAAGAATTGAGCATTAAAATACAAAGATGCCAAATGAGGATGGATCACATGTGGGCTCCTGGAATCTCTTCTGGTTTTCAGTAGTTACAGTACAAAGAACTGTTACAGAACTTGACATTTGATTTGAATTTGTGGTAGCAAATCTTAGAGCTATGGAATGGAAGCCATAAAATGATCCTGATGTCCTTACTCATGACCTTTAGCAAATGTTTAGCTCTTAAAGCAAGCAGCTTGGGGTTTGGAAAGGACCTCTGGAGATCTCAAGTCCAAACCCCCTGCCAAAACAGGATCACCTAGAGCAGGTCACACAGGAGCACATGCAGGCAGGTTTTCAATGTCTCCAGAGGAGGCTCCACAGCCTCTCTGGGAGGCCTGTTCCAGTACTCTGTGACCCCTACAGTAAAGAAGTTCTTCCTCATGTTGAGGTGGCACCTCCTGTGCTGTAGTTTCCATCCATTGCTCCTTGTCCTATCACAGGGCACAAGTGAACAGAGGCTGTCCCTTCCTTCCTGACACCTAGCCCTCAGATACTAAATCCCCTCTCAGTCTTCTCCAGACTGAAAAAGTCCAGGTCTCACAGCCTTCCTCATAAGGCAGTGCTCCTTCATCATCCTTGTAGCTCACACCTCCTGAGCTTGCTGACAAGGATATTATGGGAGACAGTGTCCAAAGCCTTGCTAAGGTCAAGGTAGACTACATCCACTTACCCACTTGGGCTACATCCAGTTATTTGAACAAATTTGTGTATCTCACCAAAGTTAAATGCCCCAATGCTTTTGTGTTGCAGTGTGGCAAGGAACAGGTGGTGACATCTCTCTGAC
The DNA here is from genome assembly GCA_011125475.1 of Melanerpes aurifrons. NCBI lineage: Eukaryota > Metazoa > Chordata > Aves > Piciformes > Picidae > Melanerpes > Melanerpes aurifrons. The sequence goes on from WWNC01000001.1 coordinate 3,648,821, forward strand.
TCAGTAGAAGCATGAGCTGGTAATCAGTTGTGTGCCTAAAAATGTGGACTGCTACTCTGCCTGCCTGAGTGCAGAGAGAAAAGTTACCATTTCAACAGCCTGGGTTTGTTGTAAAGCAGCCTGCTGGCATTCTGTAACTTTTAAATCAGGTAGCTTTGTCTTTTTGAAAGCTGGGATGTGCTCCTGGCTTACCTGTAAGGACTATTCATGCTTTTGTCTTGTCTCTGATTTTAGAGCACACCGGGAGAGAAGATTTCTTTCACAGCTCATTCAGAAATTCATTTCTGTGCTGAAATCAATCCCTGTCTCAGGTAACTGCTTCTTTCTTAGCCCTCTTACTTTCCTACCTGCTAATCTCTCTTCTGTTCTGTTCTGTTGCTGAAGAAGCTGCTCCTTGCAATACCAGCCTGAGGTTGGAGACTTTATCTGGATGGGCTTTTAGTGCCTGTATGGGTTTCATGTCAAAATTAGTATACAGACTGTGTATGCTTTGAAAATCATGGCATGATAGAATGGCTTAGGTTGGAAAGGTCCTCAGAGATCATCTGCTCTAACCTCCCCACCATGAGCAGAGACACCTCTCATCTCCACTTGGCTGCTCAAGGCCTCAACCAGCCTGGCCTCGAACACCCCCAGGGAGGAGGCATCCATAGCCTCCCTGGGAAACCTGTTCTGGAGTCTCACCACCCTCATACTGAAGAACTTCTTCCTAAGATTCAGTCTGAGCCTACGCTCCCTCAGCTACAAATCCTTCCCCCTTATCCTGTTGCTAGACACCCTGATGGAAAGTCACTCTGCAGCCTTCCTGTAGGATCCCTGAAGGTGCTGGAAGTCAGCTATAAGGTTCTCCCAGAGTCTTTTCTCCAGGCTGAACAACCCCAGCTCCTTCAGCCTGTCCTCATAGCAGAGGTGTTCCAGCTCTTGGATCATCTTTGTTGCCCTCCTAAATCAAATAGCAGTAAGCTACTTTAAACCGCTTCTCCTTCTCTTCAGTATGGACTGGGTCCCTCAATTTAAGAAGCACACTGAGAGTCTTGAAGGTGTCCAGAGAAGGGCAATGAGGCTGGGGAGAGGCCTTGAGCACAGCCCTGTGAGGAGAGGCTGAGGGAGCTGGGATTGTTTAGCTTGGAGAAGAGGAGGCTCAGGGGAGACCTTATTGCTCTCTACAACTAACTGAAGGGAGGTTGTAGCCAGGTGGGGGTTGGTCTCTTCTCCCAGGCAAGCAGCACCAGAACAAGAGGACACAGTCTCAAGCTGTGCCAGGGGAGGTTTGGGCTGGATGTTAGGAAGAAATTCTTCCCAGCAAGAGATTTGCCATTGGAATGTGCTGCCCAGGGAGGTGGTGGAGTCACTGTACCTGGAGGTATTCAAAAGAGGATTGGACTTGGCATTGAAGCCATGGTTTAGTAGTCATGAGGTGCTGGGTGATAGGTTGGACTTGATGATCTCTGAGGTCTTTTCCAACCTTATTGATTGTATGACTTGATAAAAACCAATATTTCTGGTAACTGATCTTCTTTATTGTGTGCTTCCAGCTTTCCTGCAGCATTAAAGCATTTCTTACATACTCAGATGCCTTGTTAAACAGGTGGTATAAATGCATATCACAAGGCTCTCTTCTGTCAGTCCTGTTGATTTGTGGTAAGAACAAAAGCCTAAGTGAAGGGAAATTCTGTAAGATTTGGCTGCTCTTGAGTCATATGTCACTGTGACAAGCCAAATTATATGCTTGCCTGATTTAAAGAGGGAAAGTGTTTAGAGAGGAAAGTGTGAGCCTTTTGACAGGAAAAAATGAAAGGCTTATTATGCTGGAAGCACAGAGCATGTGGGTGAAATTACTTCCCGCAGCTCTGCTTTTGCTCTTAAACTCTTAGCAAACTTCAGCTCTTAACTCAGCTGTAAGGGAAAATTGTCTGTGTTGTGTCATCCTCAGGAAGGATATCTGTCCCCTCTGTTTGCCTAGTTAGGCAAGAGAAGTCACTAGTGGTGTGCCCCCAGTCACTAGTGGTGTGCCCCAGGGATCAGTGCTGGGCCCTGTGCTCTTTAACATCTTCATTGATGATCTGGATGAGGGCATTGAGTCCATCATCAGTAAACTTGCTGATGACACCAAGCTGGGGGCAGGAGTTGATCTGCTGGAGGGCAGAGAGGCTCTGCAGAGGGACCTCGACAGGCTGGACAGATGGGCAGAGTCCAAGGGCAGGAGATTGAACACATCCAAGTGCCAGGTTCTGCACATTGGCCACAACAACCCCATGCAGTGCTACAGGCTGGGGTCAGAGTGGCTGAGAGCAGCCAGGCAGAGAGGGACCTGGGAGTGCTGGTCGATGGTAGGCTGAACATGAGCCTGCAGTGTGCCCAGGCAGCCAAGAGGGCCAATGGCATCCTGGCCTGCATCAGGAACAGTGTGGCCAGCAGGAGCAGGGAGGTCATTCTGCCCCTGTACACTGCACTGGTTAGGCCACACCTGGAGTCCTGTGTCCAGTTCTGGGCCCCTCAGTTTAGGAAGGAGGTTGACTTGCTGGAACAAGACCAGAGAAGGGCAACAAAGTTGGTGAGGGGCTTAGAACACAAGCCCTGTGAGGAGAGGTTGAGGGAGCTGGGGCTGCTCAGCCTGGAGAAGAGGAGGCTCAGGGGTGACTTATCACTCTCTACAACTACCTGAAGGGAGGTTGTAGACAGGTGGATGATGGTCTCTTCTCCCAGGCAGCCAGTACCAGAACAAGAGGACACAGTCTCAGGCTGTGCCAGGGGAGGTCCAGGCTGGATGTTAGGAAGAAGTTCTATACAGAGAGAGTGATTGCCCATTGGAATGGGCTGCCTGGGGAGGTGGTGGAGTCGCCGTCATTGAAGGTGTTCAGGAGGAGACTTGCTGGGGTGCTTGGTGCCATGGGTTAGTTGTTTAGGTGGGTTGGATTGGTTGATGGGTTGGACACGATGATCTTGAAGGTCTCTTCCAACCTGGTTTGGTTTATTCTACTAAAGGCTTTCCCTGAGGGAAAACGCCCATGCATGCCAACAGCATTGACATTCAAAAAAAAAAAACCTGCCTTGTCCAGTCCCTTTTTAAACACCTCCAGGGATGGTGACTCCACCACCTCCCTGGGCAGCACATTCCAATGGCCAATCTCTCTTGCTGGGAAGAGTAATTCACCTTGAGCCTAAACTTCCCCTGGAGCAGCTTGAGACTGTGTCCTCTTGCTGTGTTGGTGGTTGCCTGGGAGAAGAAACCAACCTTCACCTCTCTACAACCTCCCTTCAGGTAGTTGTAGAGAGCAATAAGGTCTCCCTTGAGCCTCCTTTTCTCCAGGCTAAACAACCCCACTGAGTACCTTTGAGTATCATAGAGTCATGGAATAGTTTGGGTTGGAAGGGACCTCCAAAGGCCATCTAGTCCAATCCCCTCTGCAGTCAACAGGGACATCCTCTACTAGATCAGGTTGCTCAGAGCCTTGTTGAGCCTCACCTTGACTATCTCCAGGGATGGGGCCCCAGCCACCTCCCTGGGCAGCCTGTTCCAGTGTTCCACCTCCCTCATGGTGAAGAACATAGAATAAAGTATTGTGAAGGCCTTTTGCACTCACATTGATTGCAGCTTTTAAACAGGTGCTTTTGAGTACCCACAGTGAAAACTTAGAATCATAGAATCAATGAGGTTGGAAAAGACCTCAAGAGATCCTCAAGTCCAGCCTCTCACCCAGTACCTCTTGACTAACTAAACCATGGCTTCAAGTGCCATGTCCAGTCCCCTCTTGAGCAATGAGGAGCTCAGCAGACCATGGGGGTTTTGTGGAAGTGTGCAGTTGTGCATGTTGGCTTGGTTCTCTTCTTCAGAGTGGATAAAGCCATTCTTGAAAGTCTGCTTCCACTGCTCTCTCCTGTCTAAAGCATTTATGGTTTGCAACAATGAAAGGATTGTTTCAGAAGGGGAATGGTGTGTGATAGTTGACTTTTGTTATCATGCTAAAGAGAATGCTGGTATCTTAGCAGGGTTTGTTACAGTTTTAATGTATAAGAGTTTATGTCAGAGTGGTTGAAGTACAAATAAGGTGGCAAAATAAATTGGATGTATGTTTTCTTCCTAGGTCCTATTTCTATGGACAAAGTTCACTACTGTGAGAGATTCATTGAGCTCATGCTGGATCTTGAGGTAAGATATTATCACAGTATCTTAGAGGTTGAATGGGACCTCCAGAGATCATCCAGTCCAACCCCCCTGCCAAAGCAGGATCAGCCAGGGTGGTCCACACAGGAATGCATCCAGGCAGGTTTTCACAGAATCACAGAATCAATAAGCTTGGAAAAGACCTCAAAGATCATCAAGTCCAACCTATCACCCAACACCTCCTGACTACTAAACCATGGCTCCAAGTGTCACATCCAGTCCCCTCTTGAACACCTCCAGGGATGGTGACTCCACCACCTCCCACAGCAGCACATTCAATACTTCAGCATCAGTGTACTCTGGGTGATCCTGCTCAGGCAGGAGGGTTGGACTAGCTGATCTTTCAAGGTCATAGTATCATAGTATCAGTCAGGGTTGGAATGTGTCCAGAGAAGGAGACTCCACAACTTCTCTGGGCAGCCTGCTCCAGGGCTCTGGCACCCTCACTGTAAAGTCTCTCCTCCTGCTGAGGTGAAACCTTCCATGTTCAACCTTGTACCCATTGTTCCTTGTCTTATCACTGTGCACCACCAAAAAGAGCTTGGCCCCATCTACTTGACTCTCACCCCTCAGATATTGATAGACATTGATCAGATCTCTCAGTCTTCTCCAGACTAAACAGCCCCAGGGCTCTCAGTCTCTCCTCACAGGGGAGATGCTCAGTTCCCCTAATCACCCTCATGGCTCTCTGTTGGATTCTCTCCAGCAGGTCTCTGCCTCTCTTGAACTGGGGAGCCCCAGTCTGGACACAGTGTTCCAGGTTTTAAACTGTTTCCAGATTTTAGAGTATAAACTCCTTAGGACAGCTCCATTCCAGTTTGCAGGTTGTTATGCCACAGTTGTGCATGTGGTTGCTTAATGGTGGTTTTCCATCTGGAAGTAGGGAATTGTAGCAGTACATCCAGTGATGTTCAGTGTCTTCATCAATGACCTTGACACCCAGATTGAGTGTTGCACCCTCAGCAAGTTTGCAGGTGATACCAAGCAGAGTGGGGTGGCTGATAAGTCTGAAGGATGGGATGGCATCTAGAGGGACCTGGGTAGGCTGGAGAGGTGAGCTGAGGAGGATCTCATCAGCTTCAATGAGGGCTGTGTAAGTTCTGCACCTAGGCTGGGGCAGTCCTAGATAACAATCCAGGTTGGGGGATGATGAAAGTGGGAGCAGCCCTGCAGAAATGGACTTGGGGGTGCTGGTGGATGAGAAGCTGGACAGGAGTACACACTTGCAGCCCAGAAGGCCAATGGCATCCTGGGCTGCATCAAAAGCAGCATGGCCAGAGATGGAGAGAGGGGATTCTGCCACTTTGCTCTGCTATGGTGAGACCTCACCTGGAGTACTGTGTCCAGCTCTGGTGCCCTCAACACAGGGAGGATGTAGACCTGATGGAGTGGGTCCAGACAGGGGCCTCAAAGCTGATCAGGGGACTAGAACACCTCTGCTGTGAGGACAGGGCTGGGGTTGTTCAGCCTGGAGAAAAGGCTGCAGAGGAGACCTAATAGCAGCCTACCAGTACCTGAAGGGGGCTACAAGAAGGCTGCAGAGGGACTGTTTGCAAAGGCCTGCTGTGATAGGAAAAGGGACAGTGGTTTGAAATGAGAGGAGAGCAGATTTAGATTGGATGTGAGGAGCAAGTTCTCCACCATGAGGGTGGTAGAAGATTGGAACAGGTTGCTCAGGGAGGTATTTGGGGCCCCATCCCTGGAAATATTCAAGGTCAAGCTCAACAAGGCTCTAAGCAGCCTGCTCTGGTGGAGGATGTTTGCTGCTGACTGCAGGTAGTTGGACTGGATGACTTTTGGAGGTCCCTTCTAAAGAAAAATTATAGAATGGTTTGGGTTTGAAGTAACAGAGTTTGCAGTCTGGAGAAAGTCAAGCTTGAAATTCATGTATGGAAAACAAGCATTTAAAGGAGTGCTGCAGCAGTTTGACATCTCTGTTGGTAGCACACAGTGATTCTGGGGACACTTGGTAGGAGAAAAGCTGCTGTATTTGATTTGCCTTTCCAGCTGGCAGGATGCAGTCTCCCTGATGGCACCTTTGTGCTGTGCCCCCACACACCTAGGAGGCTGTGTTCACAGCAGCCTGCCTGCATAAGCTAACAGCAAATGTTCCTTCAATATGAGAACCTGGAGCTGAGCAAAGCCTTCGACACTGTCCCGCACCACATCCTGGTCTCCAGGCTGGTGACACATGGGTGTGATGGGTGACCACTAGATGGATAAGGAACTGGCTTGATGGCTGCACCCAAAGAGTGGCTGTCAATGGCTCCATGTCCCAGTGGAGGCCAGGGACAAGCAGAGTCCCTCAGGGATCAGTCCTGGGACCAGGCTTGTTCAACATCTTTGTGGGTGACATGGACAGTGGCATTGAGTGCACCCTCAGCAAGTTTGCTAATGACACCAAGCTGTGTGGTGCAGCAGACAGCTGGAGGGAAGGGAGGCCATCCAGAGGGACCTGGACAGGCTGGAGAGGTGGGCACAAGCCAACCTTATGAAGTTCAACAAGACCAAGGCAGGGTCCTGCATCTGGGTGGAGGCAATCCCAGGCACAAATCCAGGCTGGGCAGTGACTGACTGGAAAGCAGCCCTGAGGAGAGAGACTTGGGGTGCTGGTGGACAAAAAGCTCAACATGAGCTCTCAATGTGCACTTGCAGCCCGCAAGGCCAATCAGATCCTGGGCTGCATCAGGAGAAGTGTGGCCAGCAGGTCAAGGGGAAGTGATCCTCCCCCTCTGCTCAGCTCTGGTGAGACCCCACCTGGAGTACTGCCTCCAATTCTGGAGCCCCTAGTACAAGAGGGATCTGGAGGTGCTGGAAGGTGTCCAGAGAAGGGCCAGGAGGATGATCAGAGGGCTGGAGCACCTCTCCTGTGAGGACAGACTGAAGGAGTTGGGGCTGTTCAGTCTGCAGAAGAGAAGGCTCTGAGGAGACCTTCTTATGGCCTTCCGGTATCTGAAGGGGGCTACAAGGCGGCTGGGGAAGGACTTCTGAGGATCTCAGGTAGTGACAGGACTAGGGGGAATGGAATGAAGCTGGAGGTGGGGAGATTCAGGCTGGAGGTGAGGAGGAAGTTCTTCCCCATGAGAATGGTGAAGCCCTGGAATGGGTTGTCCAGGGAGGTGGTTGGGGTGCCATCCCTGGAGGTGTTTAAGCCCAGGCTGGATGAGGCTGTGGCCAGGCTGATCTAGTGTGGGGTGTCCCTGCCCATGGCAGGGGGTGGAACTAGATGATCCTTGTGGTCCCTTCCAACCCTGACTGATACTATGATACTATGAACCTCTCTTAGAGTGTTAGAGCTGTAGGTACTTGCACAACAGTCTTTCTTGATGTGCCTTTTGGGAATGGAAAATGAGTAGAAGCTCTGCTTTGTTGCACTTGGAGCAGCTGCTTGCCTTCATGTGAGGCTGTTTCCCACAGGCTTTGCTTCCCACACGGCGCTGGTTTAATACAGTGTTGGATGACTCCCATCTTGTTGTTCACTGTTACCTGTCCAGTCTGGCTAAAAGAGAGAAGGAAGGACATCTCTTCTGCCAGGTAAGATCCCACCTGGAGTACTGCCTCCAGTTCTGGAGCCCCTATTACAAGAGGGATCTGGAAGTGCTGGAAGCTGTCCAGAGAAGGGCCAGGAGGATGATCAGAGGGCTGGAGCACCTCTCCTGTGATGGCAGACTGAAGGAGTTGGGGCTGTTCAGTCTGCAGAAGAGAAGGCTCCAAGGTGACCTCATTGTGGCCTTCCAGTGTCTGAAGGGGGCTACAAGGCGGCTGGGGAAGGACTTCTCAGGATCTCAGGCAGTGATAGGACTAGGGGGAATGGAATGAAGCTGGAGGTGGGGAGATTCAGGCTAGGTGTGAGGAGGAGGTTCTTCCCCATGAGAGTGGTGAAGCCCTGGAATGGGTTGTCCAGGGAGGTGGTTGGGGTGCCATCCCTGGAGGTGTTTAAGCCCAGGCTGGATGAGGCTCTGGCCAGGCTGATCTAGTGTGGGTTGTCCCTGCCCATGGCAGGGGGGTTGGAACTGGATGATCCTTGTGGTCCCTTCCAACCCTGACAGACACTATGATACTGTGAAGTTTGCAGATGACACCAAGCTGGGAGCAGGTGTCAGTCTGTTAGAGGGTAGGAGGCACTGGCTCCAGTGTCTCAGTGGGAACCTCTGGCTGGCACCACCTTGGTTCAAGCAGTTTCAGTTTCAAGGCCTTGTATGTGAAAGAACCAGCAGTGGTTGTGAGCTGTGCTGTAATTTCTGTGGGTTGTAGATGAGATAGCTAAACAAAATGATTTGTGGATAAGCCAAGTATAACATTTGGATAGTAGCACTTGGGCTGTTCCCCCAAAAACTCTGAGGAGCTTTGGTATGTAGATGGTGCCTGGATTTGTCCTCTTAAATGGTGTTATTTTGGTGCCCTGCTCTTGTGAACCCTCTCATTTGCATGGCTGATGTCTCAGCTTTTAGATATGCTGAAATTCTACACTGGCTTTGAGATCAATGACCAGACTGGAAATGCTCTGACAGAGAACGAGATGACAACAATCCACTACGACAGAATTACTTCTCTGCAGGTAGGCAGATGGCAAAAGTGCTTGGGGGGGGGAAAGAGGATTGGGGTTTGCTGTAGCAGTCTCATTTAACATCCTGAATAGACATTGAGTTATTTCCCCAAACAAACCTCTTGCTTTTCCTGTTGGGTTGCAGAAATAGTTTAAAGCTGACTTTTTGTGCCGTGCTGAAGGCACTGAACACTTCCATGTTATCTATGTGACTGACTAAATAATGTGCTCCAGCAAAACAACACCACTTGTGTTCTGCTACTTGTGATAGGCAGAGGGAGGCTGGGGTTCAGCCTAGGGAAGACTCCAGGGGAGCTTAGAGCCTTCCAATATGTGAAGGGGACCTACAGGAAGGCTGCAGAGGAACTTTTCATCAGGGTGTCTAGAGATAGAGCAAGGGGGAGTGGTTTGAAGCTGAGGAAGAGAAGGCTTAGACTGGACCTAAGGAAGAAGTTCTTCAGGATGAGGGTGGTGAGACTCTGGAATAGGCTGCCCAGGGAGGCTATGGATGCCTCCTCCCTGGGGGTGTTCAAGGCCAGGTTGGATGAAGCTTTGAGCAACCAAGTCTAGCTGAGAGGTGCTCCTGCCCATGGCAGGGAGGTTGGAGTAGATGATCTCTAAGGTCCCTTCCAACCTAAGCCCTTCTATGATTGTTGATGAACTGGACATGAGTACTGTGTCCAGTTCTGGAGCCCCTATTACAAGAGGGATGTGGAGGTGCTGGAAGGTGTCCAGAGAAGGGCCACGAGGATGATCAGAGGGCTGGAGCACCTCTCCTATGAGGACAGACTGAGGGAGTTGGGGCTGTTCAGTCTGCAGAAGAGAAGGCTCCGAGGTGACCTCATTGTGGCCTTCCAGTATCTGAAGGGGGCCTACAGGAGGCTGGGGAAGGACTTCTCAGGATCTCAGGTAGTGATAGGACTAGGGGGAATGGAATGAAGCTGGAGGTGGGGAGATTCAGGCTAGATGTGAGGAGGAGGTTCTTCACCATGAGAGTGGTGAGACCCTGGAATGGGTTGTCCAGGGAGGTGGTCGAGGCCCCGTCCCTGGGGGTGTTTAAGCCCAGGCTGGATGAGGCTCTGGGCAGCCTGATGTAGTGTGGGGTTTCCCTGCCCATGGCAGGGGGGTTGGAACTAGATGATCCTTGTGGTCCCTTCCAACCCTGAATGAAACTATGAAACTATGAACTGCTCCCAGCAAATTATTCAGGAGGGAAAATGAAGTGCTGCAGCAACTTAACTTAGGATTCTGCAGTAGGTGGCACCATTTCTTCAAGATCAGTACACACATGTAGTAGCAGCAGTAGTGTTCCCTTGTGCATCAGAGACAAACATTCACATCACTTCTAGTCCTGTAAAGATAACTGCACTTTTCAGCCAGGGCTGCTTGTCTGTCCCCTTAGGTTTTGTTTTAAGGATAATAGGAGGATGCTGGAAGGTGTCCAGAGAAGGGCCACAAGGATGAGCAGAGGGCTGGAGCTGCTCTGCTCTGAGGACAGACTGAGGGAGTTGGGGCTGTTCAGTCTGGAGAAGAGAAGGCTCTGAGGAGACCTTCTTATGGCTTTCCAGTATCTGAAGGAGGCTGTAAGAAAGCTGGGGAGGGACTTTTGAGGGTGTCAGGGAGTGATAGACTGGGGGGAATGGAGCAAAACTAGAAATTGCACATTGAAAAATGTCACAAACAGCTAGGGGCTATACATAAAGATGCTCTAAGGCTATTTTCTGTAGCCATCACCTCTACAAAACTCCTGAGCCATAGTGGTGGCCAGAGCTTCCCAACTAACTTCATTCAATCTTCCCAGTCTGGAGAAGGCTCTGAGGAGACCCTATTGTGTCCTTCCAGTCTCTGAAGGTGGCCTGCAAGAAGGCTAGTGAGGGACTTTTTAGTGTTTGGGGTAGTGACAGGGCTAGGAGGAGTGGAGCAAAACTAGAAGTGGGTAGATTCAGATTGGATGTTAGGAAGAAGTTCTTCCCCATGAGGGTGGTGAGAGCCTGGCACAGGTTGCCCAGGGAGGTGGTGGAAGCCTTCATCCCTGGAGGTGTTTGCAGCCAGGCTGGATGTGGCTGTGAGCAACCTGCTGTAGTGTGAGGTGTCCCTGCCCATGGCAGGGGGGCTGGAACTGGCTGATCCTTGAGGTCCCTTCCAACTCCAACACTTCTGTGATGCTGTGTGCAAGAAAGATTCTGTGTTGGAAGCACAGATGTAGCAAATAGGTGGTGCTAAGGAAAACAGCTCTCCTGGTAGTGTCCCCAGGGTGCTAGGTGCTGTGGATTAGAAGAAGCTGTGCTTTGATAGGAGTATTGAGATGGATATTGTTTCATTAACATGCTTACTCTGGGCTTGGGTCTTTTGTAGAGAGCAGCCTTTGCACATTTCCCTGAGCTGTATGACTTTGCACTCTCCAATGTAGCTGCAGTAGACACTCGGGATTCCCTGGTGAAGCTGTTTGGGCCTCTGAGGTAAGTTGTCAAAATGAAATGCAGCATGAAATGGCAATTCCTTGTTCTCACTGTGTCTTCATTGAACAGACTTCTGGCCTTTTTTTTCTTCCTTTTTGATTTCTCCTGTGCCTTCTCAGGGCTTTCTGACTTAGAATCACAGAATCAGCAAGGTTGGAAAAGACCTCAGAGATCACCAAGTCCAACCTATTACGTTATACCTTACACCTCCTGACAACTAAACCATGGCTCCAAGTGCCACATCCAATCCCTTTTTGAACACCTCCAGGGATGGTGACTCCACCACCTCCCTGGGCAGCACATTCCAATGGCCAATCACTCTTTCTGGGAAGAACTTTCTCCTCACCTCAAGCCTAAACTTCCCCTGGCACAGCTTGAGACTGTGTCCTCTTGTTCTGGTGCTGCTTGCCTGGGAGGAGAGACCAACCCCCACTGGCTGCAATGTCCTTTCAGCTGGTTGAGAGAGCAATAAGGTCTGCCCTGAGCCTCTTCTTCTCCAGGCTAAGCACCCCCAGCTCCCTCAGCCTCTCCTCCCAGGGATTATGCTTGAGGCCTCTCCCCAGCCTCATTGCCCTTCTTAGCATGGTGCCTTTATATCTACCAAACCAGGGAGATAGGAAGAGCTTGCATCCATTAATAGTGAAGTACTAGAACTCCAGTATAAGAAAATTATCTTTATTTTCCTTTCTTTTTTTCTGGTGAATGCAAGAATGTACTAATTGCCTGTAAAACAGCTGCTGAAACTATTGGTAGCAGTAGCTAACTTCCTGTAGTTAGCCTCTAACTATTTGAATACTGATTTTTCTACTCTGTTCTGTACAAAAGCTGCAACAGAAACCATAAAAGACATGGAACTGTGTTTACTCTACTGTGATTAAATGGGCACCAGGCTGTGTTTTGACAAAGACAGTCTTTGCTCTGTTGTTTGGTTCTGTTTTCAGGCACCTCTCTTGAAACAGTAAAGAAATTGCTCCCATCTTGATAGAATAGAATAGAATAGACCAGACCAGGTTGGAAGAGACCTTCAAGATCATCATGTCCAACCTGTCATCCAACACCACCCAACCAACTAATCCATGCAACCAAGCACCTTGCTCTGTTTCTTGTTGATGAAGGGTTCCTCTTACACCCGTGGCTGAGTACTCTTCACCCCTGGAAGTGCTCTAGAGCACTTTGTACCAGCTCCAGAAGCGGCTGTTACAAATATCTCAGCACTTCACTCAAAACACTGATCTGGAATTGTTTATTTGTGATTAAATTGATAGAATGGTTTAGGTTGGAAGGGACCTTAAAGATCATCCAGTTCCAACCCCTGCCATGGGCAGGGACACCTGCCAGCAGCCCAGGTTGCTCAAGGTCTCATCCAGCCTGGCCTTCAACACTCCAGGGAGGGGGCATCCATGACCTCCCCTGGGCAACCCGTGCCAGTGTCTCAGCACTTTCACTGTACAGAACTTCTTCCTAACCTCCATTCTGAATCTACCCTACTCAGGCTTAAAATGCATAGCTGGAACTTACTACTTCTTTAAGCAGAAGTGTGCTGTCTGAAGAGGGTAGATTTAGGCCAGATACAAGGAAGAAGTTTTGTAGAACGAGGGCTGGGAAGCACTGGAGAAGTCTGCCCGGAGAGGCAGGAGAAGCCCCATCCCTGGAAGCATTCAAGGTCAGGTTGGATGAGGCTCAGAGCAACCTGATCTAGTTAAAGATGTCCCTGCTTACTGTGGTGGGGCGGGGGGGGACGTTTGAAATAGATGACCTTTAAAGGCCTTTCCAACCTAAAGCGTTCAGTGATTCTCTGCGGCTTCGGTGTGACTTTTATCTTCTGCTTTGCAGTTCGGACACTCTCCACCGGGTGGCGTCTTACCTGTGCCTGCTGCCGGCGCTGGCGGAGGGGGAGAGCTCCAGCTATGAAAAGGACTTTCTGCTGGAGCTGCTGGTAAAAACATCATTCGATTGCTTTGCCTCTTTTTCTTCTGCAAACTCAAGACATAGCTAAATCCAGCTACTGGGCTGTGGCAGTGCAGCCGTTCAGGACCTTTTGTTGAGGCACCTAGGAAGCACAGCAGTGTTGCAGCAGTAAATGGCACACTGAGCTGGCTTTTATAGCCAGCTAAATTAACATTATAAACAGATAAACATTATAAACAGGTAAATCAAGTGTTTGAAAGTGTTCATTTCCAAATGTGATTGCCCCAAACTGGTATTTGTGTCTTCAGTGTTGGTGACAAGTGACAGGACCAGAGGAAATGGTTCCAAGCTGCACCAGGGGAGGTTCAGCCTGGATGTTAGGAAATATTTCTTCACTGAAAGGGTTCTCAAATGTTGGAATGGTCTGCTCAGGGCAGTGGTGGAGTCACCATCCCTTGGGGTGGGGGGGTTCCAGCAGCCTGTGGACCTGCTGCTTAGGGACATGATTTAGTGTTGAGCATTCAGTGCTGGGTCAGAGGTTGGGCTGGATGATCTTGGAGGTCTCTTCCAACCAGATATATACATACATAGAATCACAGAATCAATAAGGTTGGAAAAGACCTCAGAGAACATCAAGTTCAACCTGTCACCCAATACCTCATGACTACTAAACCATGGCACCAAGTGCCATATCCAATCCTTTTTTGAACACCTCCAGGGATAGTATCACAGAATCACCAAGGTTGGAAGAGACCTCAAAGATCATCAAGTCCAACCTGTCACCACAGACCTCATGACTAGACCATGGCACCAAGTGCCACATCCAATCCCCTCTTGAGCACCTCCAGGGAGGGTGACTCCACCACCTCCCTGAGCAGCACATTGCAATGGCTAACATCTTGCTCTGTGAAGAAGTTTCTCCTCACCTTGAGTCTAAACCTCCCCTGGCACAGCTTGAGACTTTGTCCTCTTGTTCTGGTGCTGGTTGCCTGGGAGAAGAGACCAACCCCTACCTGGCTACAGCCTCCCTTCAGGGAGTTGTAGAGAGCAAGTAGGTCTCCCCTGAGTCTCCTCTTCTGCAGGCTAAGCAACCCCAGCTCCCTCAGCCTCTCCTCCCAGGGCTGTGCTCCAGACCCCTCCCCAGCCTCGTTGCCCTTCTCTGGACACCTTCAAGAGTCCTAATGTCTTTCTTAAACTGAGGTGCCCAGAACTGGACACAGTAAATGTTGTTAGAAGACATAAAGTCAGTTACATTGGAAAAGACCTTCAAGATCTTCCAACTGTTAACCCTGCTCTACCTAAAGTCCACTGCTAAGTCACATCCCCAAGCACCACATCTCCACAGCTTTTAAACCCCTGCAGGGATGAGGACTCCACCATCTCCCTGAGCAACGCCTGACAAACCTTTTCAGTGAATAATTTTTGTCTGCTGTCCACTCTGAGCCTTCCCTGGTGCAGCCTGAGGCCATTTCAACTCCTCTTGTCACTTGTTAGCAGGGAGTCAGTTCTGTGCTAGGCCTTTGTGACTCATGGGGATTTGTCCTGCCCTCTGCCTGTAGGTATCTCGTCACGAGCGGCGGATATCTCAGATTCAGCAGCTCAACCAGATGCCTCTTTACCCCACAGAGAAGATCATTTGGGATGAAAATATTGTACCAACTGAGTACTACTCTGGAGAAGGTATGGCTAGTAACTCAGTAAGTGCTGAACAGGGCAATAAATGCTGCCACACCCCCTCCTCAGTTCTGATGTCTTATATTCGTTGTGCCTTCAGAACTTGCTACAGTACAGGATCTTAGGATGGGTTGGGTTGGAAGGGACCTCCAAAGTTCATCTAGTCCAACCCCCCTGCAGTCAGCAGGGACATCCTCCACTAGATCAGGTTGCTCAGAGCCTTGTCAAACCTGACCTTGAATATCTCCTGGGATGGGGCCTCACCTACCTCTCTGGGCAACCTGGTCCAGTCATCCACCACCCTCATGGTGCAGAACTTGTTCCTAGCATCCCATTTAAATCTTTTCTCTAGTTTGAAGCCACTTTGCCTCATCCTATCACTGCAGGCCTTTGTAAACAGTCTCTCTCCATCCTTCTAGATCCCCTTCAGGTACTGGGAGGCTGCTATTGGGTCTCCCTGCAACCTTCTCTTCTCCAGGCTGAACAACTCCAGCTCCCTCAGCCTGTACTTGGAGCAGAGGTGCTCCAACTCCCTGATGATTCCAAATGATTTCTTCCTAGTATGCCAACTCTTCTCTCATTTCCAACCATTTTCCCTGTACCTGTCACTGCAGGCCTTTGCAAACAGTCCCTCTGCAGCCATGTAGCCCCATTCAGGTACTGGAAGGTCACTATTAGGTCTCCCTGGAGCCTTTCCTTCTCCATTCTGAACAAGCCCAGCTCCCTCAGCCTGTCCTCACAGCAGAGGTGTCCCTGCCCCCTGGAGCAGTATTGCTTGCCCTGCATTTGATCATTGTCAAATCAGTTTTGGTGTATTCTGAATGCAGGGAAGAATTCAGTCTCTGAATAGTTCACTGTAGTGCTGCCAGGATGAAAATGCCTTCCATCTTGTGCAGGTTCATGTAGCAAAAGCCCCAAAGCTGTGGTTTTAGTGGCATGGATTTATGCAAAGGGTAGTTGTTAGGCTCTCCCGTGATAAAAGCTACTGGCAGCTCTAGGACACAGTGTGAATGCATGTGTGAATCCAATGCATGGAACATGTTCATTCCCCTTCTTTGTGCTGATTTACCAAATCCCTCTTTTCCTTTCCAAATCTACTTCCTTAGGCTGCCTTGCACTTCCCAAGCTGAATCTGCAGTTTCTGACTCTTCATGACTACCTGCTGAGGAACTTCAACCTTTTCCGACTGGAGTCTACGTACGAGATCCGGCAGGACATCGAAGACAGCGTCAGCAGGATGAAGCCATGGTAACTAGTGATCACTGATGCAGACACTGAGTGCCACTTCAGCTCTAAGCCCATGGCAACCTCATGAGGTTCAACAAGACCAAGTGCAAGGTCCTGCAGCTGGGTCAGGGCAATCCCAGGCACTGATATAGGCTGGGCAGGGACTGGCTTGAGAGCAGCCCTGAAGAAAAGGACTTGGGGGTGCTGGTGGAGGAGAAGCTCAACGTGAGCCAGCAGTGAGCACCTGCAGTCCAGAAAGCTAATCACATCCTGGGCTGCAGCAAGGGCAGCACAGCCAGCAGGTCGAGGGAGGTGATACTCCACTCTGCTGAGACCCCACCTGCAGTACTGTGTCCAGTTCTGGAGCCCCTAGTACAGGAAGGATGTGGAGGTGCTGGAAGGTGTCCAGAGAAGGACCACGAGGAGCTCCTCTCCTATGGGGTCAGACTGAGGGAATTGGGGCTGTTCAGTCTGGAGAAGACTCTGAGGAGACCTAATTGTAGCATTCCAGTATCTGAAGGGGGCTACAAGAAAGCTGGGGAGGGACTTTTGAGGGTGTGAGGGAGTGATAGAACTGGGGGGAATGGAATAAAAATGGAAATGGGTAGATTCAGCTTGGATGTTAGGAAGAAGTTGTTCCCCATGAGGGTGGGGAGAGACTGGCACAGGTTGCCCAGGGAGGTGGTGGAAGCCTCATCCCTGGAGGTTTTTGCAGCCAGGCTGGAGGTGGCTCTGGGCAACCTGATATAGTGTGAGGAGTCCCTGCCCATGGCAGGGGGACATTGGAACTAGCTGATCCTTGAGGTCCCTTCAAACCCTAATGATTCTATGTAAGCAGAGTGCAGTCCAGAATGAGCAGCTGTGTATGCACTACATCCATAGCAACCAATGTGTTTGGTATTCCTACCTAGATGCTGTGTTTTCTACTGACTTCTTTCATAAGATGTTGTCATCCTGTGGGATGATGTTGTAGGGATGTGTTGTTATGCATCCCTTTAGGTATGTTGGATGTTAACAACCAGCCTTTGTTGTGCTAAGATGGCTGCTGAGAGAGTTTTCCAGAGGTTCTGTGCTTTGGCTGACAGTACAGAATCTGGAAACTTATCACCAACTCTTCTGGGTTATGAGAGGTGTTACTGAGGAGTTTGAATTTGCTGCCTGCCATATTTTTCATAGAACCACAGAATTAAGTTTGAGTTGGATCATTTTCATAGAATCATAGAGTTGTCAGGGTTGGAAGGCACCTCAAGGATCTGCCAGTCCCAACCCCCCTGCCATGGGCAGGGACACCTCACATCACAGCAGGTTGCTCACAGCCACATCCAGCCTGGCTGCAAACACCTCCAGGGATGAGGCTTCCACCACCTCCCTGGGCAACCTGTGCCAGTCTCTCACCACCCTCATGGGGAAGAAACTTCTTCCTAAAGTTGTTCTTCCTATTTTGATGCTCTTTAGATTTGAAGGAATGCCATGGTGTGGTATCTCTTATACTTTGTACTTGCTTTTTGTTGTCTTCCCTTTTTCTTCTCCTTCCATGAGGTTTAGTTGGGGTTGGTTGGTTGGTTGGTTGGTTGGTTTGATTTGATTTTTTTTTTTAACTTTCTATAATGGCAACCTAAGTTTCCTTTCTTTCTGGAAATAGAAGAATCATTCAGTTGATTCAGGCTGGGGTCAAAGTGGCTGGAGAGCAGCCAGGCAGAGAGCGACTTGGGGATATGGTCGATGGTAGGCTGAACATGAGCCTGCAGTGTGCCCAGGCAGCCAGGAGGGCCAATGGCATCCTGGCCTGCGTCAGGAACAGTGTGGCCAGCAGGAGCAGGGAGGTCATTCTGCCCTGTACACTGCACTGGTTAGGCCACACCTTGAGTCCTGTGTCCAGTTCTGGGCCCCTCCATTTAGGAAGGTGTCCAGAGAAGGGCAACAAAGTTAATGAGGGGTTTGGAACACAGCCCTGTGAGGAGAGGCTGAGGGAGCTGGGGTTGCTTAGCCTGGAGAAGAGGAGGCTCAGAGGTGACCTTCTTGCTCTCTACAACTCCCTGAAAGGAGGTTGTAGACAGGCAGATTTTGGTCTCTTCTCCCAGGCAACCAGCACCAGAACAAGAGGACACAGTCTCAGGCTGTGCCAGGGGAGGTTTAGGTTGGATGTTAGGAAGAAGTTCTATACAGAGAGAGTGATTGCCCATTGGAATGGGCTGCCTGGGGAGGTGGTGGAGTCACTGTCATTGGAGGGGTTCAGGAGGAGACTTGCTGGGGTGCTTGGTGCCATGGGTTAGTGGATGAAGTGGTGTTGAATAATAGTTGGACGCGATGACCTTAAAGGTCTCTTCCGGTCTGGTCTGGTCTATTCTATTCAATTCTATTCAATTCTATTCAATTCTATTCTATTCTATTCTATTCTATTCTATTCTATTCTATTCTATTCTATTCTATTCTATTCTGGAGTTCTGAAATGCAGAATGATGTGAGTCTACTTCAGGAGCATGCAAAATTAAGAGCTCTGCTTTTGTCTTAGAGCTGACTGTGAGGCTAATCATTTTGAGAACTAAATCTGTTACAACTAACAAAGCTTTCCTGCTTTGGCTTTTTCCTTTCAGGTTATCAGAATATGGAGGTGTAGTCTTTGGTGGATGGGCTCGGATGGCACAACCCATTGTGTCTTTCACAGTGGTGGAGGTGGCAAAGCCCAACATTGGTGAAAACTGGCCTATGAGAGTACGAGCAGATGTCACCATTAACCTGAACGTCCGAGATAACATCAAGGATGAATGGGAAGGTATTTACATTCACTGAAGGAAGGAGCTCAGAATAGGTGCTCCTCAAAATACATTTTAATGTAACCTCACTTGAAAGAAAAGCATCTTTTATCTAAGATAACAGAGTTGTGAAGTTTAATACACTGGTTAGAAGTCGCTCACACAAATGCCAGATCTGTGAAGTTTGTTTCCACAGAGTTGTCAGAGTTGGAAGGGACCTCAAGGATCATCATAGTATCATTAGGGTTGGAAGGACCACAAGGATCATCTAGTTCTAACCCCCCTGCCATGGGCAGGGACACCTCACACTACAGCAGGTTGCCCAGAGCCACATCCAGGCTGGCCTTAAAAAAATCCAGGGCTGGGGCTTCTACCACCTCCCTGGGCAACCTGTGCCAGTGTCTCACTGCCCTCATTGGTGAGAATTTCTGTCTAACAGCTAAAGAGACTGAATGAGGCACTTAGTGCCCTGGCTTAGTTGATTAAATAGAATAGAATAGAATTAACCAGGTTGGAAAAGGCCTTCAAGATCATCAAGTCCAACCTATCTGATTAGATGGTGTTGGATGATAGGTTGGACATGATGATCTTGAAGGTCTCTTCCAAACTGGTCTGGTCTATTCTATTCTATTCTATTCTATTCTATTCTATTCTATTCTATCACCCAACACCATCTAATCAACTAAACCATGGCACCAGGTGCCTCATCCAGGCTCTTTTTAATCTTCTCCAGTGATGGTGACTCCACCACCTCCCTGGGCAGCCCATTCCAATGGCCAATCACTCTGGGAAGAATTTCTTCCTAATATCCAGCCTAAACCTCCCCTGGCACAGCTTGAGACTGTGTCCTCTTGTTCTGGTGCTGGCTGCCTGGGAGAACCACCAACAGAACAAAAGGGTTGGACTTGATGATCTTGGAGGTCTCTTCCAACCTGGTCGATTCTGTGATTCTATGCTTTACACAAGTGGGGGCTGTATTTAGAAGGAGGTTTTGTGTCTGTGTATTAAGGGCCAGAGAAGGAAAGGGGGTTTGAGTCTGAGTGAGTGTTCCCCTTTGGCCCCAGGGCTGCGTAAGCACGACGTCTGCTTCCTGATCAGCGTGCGGCCCACCCAGCCCTACGGCACCAAGTTCGACCGGCGCCGCCCCTTCGTGGAGCAGACCGGCCTGGCCTACGTCCGAGGCTGCGAAATCCAGGGCATGCTGGACGAGAAAGGCCGTGTCATTGAGGAAGGTATGGAGACACCAACACTTGGGGGAGGGGGGGGTGTTGAGATTCCCTCCCCACCCCCTCCTCATTGACTTAGTATCAGTCAGGGTTGGAAGGGACCACAAGGATCATCTAGTTCCAACCCCCCTGCCATGGGGGCAGGGACAGTATCACAGTAGGTTGGAAAGGACCTCGAGGATCATCGAGTCCAACCTATCAACACAGACCCCATGACTAGATCATGGCACCAAGTGCCACGTCCAATCCCCTCTTGAACACCTCCAGGGATGGTGACTCCACCACCTCCCTGGGCAGCACATTCCAATGCTGAATGACTTGCTCGGTGAAGAACTTTCTCCTCACCTCGAGTCTAAACCTCCCCTGGCGCAGCTTGAGACTCTGTCCCCTTGTTCTGGTGCTGGTTGCCTGGGAGAAGAGACCAACCCCTTCCTGGCTACAACCACCTTTCAGGTAGTTGTAGAGGGCAATGAGGTCTTCCCTGAGCCTCTTCTTCTCCAGGCTAAACACCCTACACTAGATCAGGCTGGCCAGAGCCTCATCCAGCCTGGTCTTAAACACCTTCAGGGATGGGGCCCCAACCACCTTTGCCAGACCAGCTCAGCTGGAAGCAGATGGAAGCTGTGTTTCCAGGCAAAAAACTACAACCTGCCATGGAGTGCAGTTGGTATATACAAAATGTGCAGGATTTACAGGTATTTACAATGAATAAACAACACAAGAAGAGCAGGGAACCTGTCCCTCTGCCCCCCTAACCCCCTGTCCAAAGGAAGAAAGAGCAGAATAGTAGTGTTAGACTACACCAAAACAATGGAGCCAAGGTCAAGCAGAAGCAGATTAGTCTCCCTTCAGAGCACAAAGAAAGCAGAGAAGAGATCATAAGAGAAAAGATTGTATTCATAGAATCAGTAAGGTTGGAAAAGACCCCAGAGATCATCAAGTCCAACCTGTCACCCAACACCTCATGACTAATTAAACCATGGCTTCAATTGCCACATCCAATCCTTTTTTGAGCACTTCCAGGGATGGTGACTCCACTACCTCCCTGGGCAGCACATTCCAATGGCAAATTACTCTGTCTGGGAAAAACTTTCTCCTCACCTTGGGCCTAAACCTCCCCTGGCACAGCTTGAGACTGTGTCCTCTTGTTCTGGTGCTGCTTGCCTGGGAGAAGGGGGTCCAATCCCCACCTGGCTACAACCTCCCTTCAGGTAGTTGTAGAGAGCACGAAGGTCTCCCCTGAGCCTCCTCTTCTCCAGGCTAAGCAACCCCAGCTCCTTAGTTTACCAAAGTTAACTTTATGTTGGTAATTAGACCAGTGGGGTGGATTATTTAGACCTTATCCTCCACCTTATTTAGACCCTTTGCATCCAGTGGTGATTTTTTTGCATTCTCCTGCTTTCTGTTCAAGATCTGTGGAGAATTTTCTAGGCATAGCCTAAAACTTGTTGGAAAGGTCTTGGACATTATTTGTTCTTTTATTCCCTCATCTTTTTTTTGTTGTTGTTTGGTTTATGTTTGCTGTTAACAGCCTAATTGCTGAGTCAGTGTTCAGTAACTTCATTGCCTACTTGGCAAAATGAAACCATCCCATAAACAGCCTGGGAAAGGTTCACCAAGGGTCTTCTGGTGACATTTGATGTTATGAGAGTAATGAAAGAAATCAGGCATGTTTTGAGTTGAGCAATAAAGTAGCTTGTGTTCTAAAGCTGACATTAGATCTGGCATGAAAACAATCAGGCATCACTTACTTGCCTGACAACCTGCTTTTAGCACTGCTCAGATTCTGATCTTGCCGTTTCATTACGAGCAGGACCTGAACCCAAACCAAGGCTTAAAGGGGACTGCAGGACGTACAGAGTGTTTCTGGACCCAAACCAGTACCAACAAGACATGACCAATACAATCCAAAATGGAGCAGAAGATGTTTATGAGACCTTTAATATAATAATGAGAAGAAAACCCAAAGAAAACAACTTCAAGGTGTGTTGCTTTCTCATTGACCCTCAGGAGGAGAGTTTGTCTGACTGTGGCAGCAGTACTGAGACTGAGTACTGAGACATTTGGATGCATGTAGTCAGGCTTTTTAGGTGGTGGATCGCTTCAGAAAGGTAGGGCATGTCAGCTGGCACTATATTCCCCCTCTTCTTGCTGTGAGGGTGCATGGTTTTGTACACCTGAAAATCTTTCTTCTGTGCATGCTCAGCTTCTCTGCTGTTAGATCATTTAGACCTGGGAGTCCTAGAGTCCTAGAATGGCTTGGGTTGGAAGGGACCTCAGAGATCATCTACTCCAACTTCCCTGCCATAGGCAGGGACACCTCTCAACTAGACTTGCCTTGCATTCCAACCTGGCCTTGAACACCCCCAGGGAGGAGGCATCCACAGCATCCCTGGGCAGCCTGTTCTGGATTCTCACCACCCTCATACTGAAGAACTTTTTCCTAAGATCCAGTGTAACCCTGCTCTCCCTCAGCTTCAAACCCTTCCCCCTTGTCCTATTGCTAGGCACCCTGATGAAAAGTCTCTCTCCAGCCTTCCTGTGGGATCCTTTCAGGTATTGGATGGTAGCTCTAAGGTTCCCCCCATTCTTCTCTTCTTCTGGCTGAACAACCTGAGCCTCTCTCAGCCTGTCCTAGTAGCAGAGGTATTCTAACCCCTGGGTCATATTCATGGCCCTCCTCTGGACCCACTCCTTCAGGTCCTTCCAGTGTTGAGTGCTTCAGAGCTGGCTGCGGTACTCCAGCTGAGGTCTCAGGAGATGCAGTGTATGTATATGGGCTCAATCTAAAGTCACACCTGTCAGTTAAGGGCTGCTCTATGCTGGTGCCTTAGGACAGGCATGAGTAGTGTGTGGTATGTCATGGAAAAGTCTCTCTCTCCAATCATGTCTTTTCCACTTCTGTGATTTGCAGGCTGTTCTGGAGACAATTAGGAATTTGATGAACACAGACTGTGTGGTTCCTGACTGGCTGCATGACATCATCCTGGGATATGGAGACCCAAGCAGTGCACACTACTCAAAAATGCCAAACCAGATTGCATCTCTGGATTTTAATGACACTTTCCTGTCCATTGATCACTTAAGAGCCAGCTTTCCTGGATACAATATTAAAGTGACTGTTGACAATCCAGTTCTGCAAGTGCCCCCCTTCAGGTGAGCTCAGAATTTCAAGTACTCATGCTCTGGCATTCTTGCTCAAGTACATTGGCAGGAGGAGTAGAGTTCATTGTTTGAAGAGAGGAGCTCTTAAGATGTTAATATGTGAAGATTTAGGCACTTATATAGCAGTTAACTGTACTACAGTTAGGCCTGTGCAAAAATGCATCACAGCATTGCTTGTCTTAATGATGACAGTAAAAATGTCTTATCACAGAGTTGGCAGGGTTGGCAGGGACCTCATGGATGCTCTCATTCCAACCCCTCTGACATGGGCAAGGACACCTCACACTACAGCAGGTTGCTCACAGCCACATCCAGCCTGGCTGCAAAAACCTCCAGGGATGAGACTTCCACCACCTCCCTGGGCAACCTGTGCCAGGCTCTCACCACCCTCATGGGGAACAACTTCTTCCTAACATCCAATCTGAATCTATCCATTTCTAGTTTTTCTCCATCCCCCCCAGTCCTATCACTCCCTGACACCCTAAAAAGTGCCTCCCCAGCTTTCTTGTAGCACCCTTCAGATATTGGGAGGCCACAATTAGGTCTCCTTGGAGCCTTCTCTTCTGCAGACTGAACAGCCCCAACTCCCTCAGTCTGTCCTCATAGCAGAGCAGCTCCAGCCCTCTGCTCATCCTCATGGCCCTTCTCTGGACACCTTCCAGCACCTCCAGATCCTTCCTGCACTAGGGGCTCCAGAACTGGACACAGTGCTCCAGGTGGGGTCTCACCAGATGGGAGGAGAGGGGGAGAATCACCTCCCTCAACCTGCTGGCTGTGCTTCTCTTTCTGCAGCCCAGGCTCTGCTTGGCTCTCTGGGCTGCAAGTGCTCACTGCTGGCTCATGTTGAGCTTTTCATCCCCAAGCACCCCCAGATCCTTTTCTTCAGGGCTGCTCTCAAGCCAGTCCCTGCCCAGCTTGTATCAGTGCTTGGGATTGCCCTCACCCAGCTGCAGGACCTTGCACTTGGTCTTGTTGAACCTCATGAGGCTGTCATGGGCTCACCTCTCCGGCCTGTTGAGGTCACTCTGGATAGCATCCCTTCCCTCCAGCCTGTCTGCTGCACCACACAGCTTGGTGTCACCAGCAAACCTGCTGGGGGTGCACTCATGACTTCAAAGGGTGCACTCAAAGTCTTCTTGCAGAAGACAATCTGGTGTCACAGGGAATCTGTTCAAGTCTAATCTTAAACTATGTGTTGCAGGATAACTTTCCCAATCAAGGGAGGTAAAGGAAAGAAAAGAAAAGAAGAGGATGGGAATGAAGAGAAAGCTGAGGAAGTGAAGACTCTGATTGTGGAGCCTCATGTCATTCCAAACAGGGGACCATACCCATACAACCAACCAAAACGGTAGGGGAGAGTTGAGCACTTCTCTCCAAGTGCCACCAGCTGCAGAGCAGCTCATTTGCAGAAACACTTCAAAAATAACATTGGTGAATCTAAGTGAATGGTCACTGTGATTTGACAAGAAGAAGAGTTGGATCTGAAGCTGGTTTGGGTTATATTTAAATCAAACTATTCTGTTAGCCACTCTGCTAAATGAAAGTCCCTTAAAGAACCATGAGCAGTGCTGCTTTATAGGCTGCACTGGATTGAAAGAGATCTCTAGAGGTCACCTAGTCCAAATCCCCTGCAGTAAGCAGGGACATCCCCAGCTAGGTAGATCAGATTTCTCAAAGCCCCATCCAGCCTGACCTTGAATATCTCCAGGAATGGGGCCTCCACCCAATCCCTGGGCAGCCTGTTCCAATGTTCCACTACTCTCATAGTAAAGAGCTTCTTAAACCCACCTATGCTGTCAAACAGAGTAACAAAACAACCCTTCCAATTGTTTTTATCATAGTAGTATCATAGTATCAGTCAGGGTTGGAAGGGACCACAAGGATCATCTAGTTCCAACCCCCCTGCCAGGGGCAGGGGCACCCCACACTAGATCAGCCTGGCCACAGCCTCCTCCAGCCTGGGCTTAAACACCTCCAGGGATGGGGCCTCAACCACCTCCCTGGACAACCCATTCCAGGGCTTCACCACTCTCATGGGGAAGAACTTCCTCCTCACCTCCAGCCTGAATCTCCCCACCTCCAGCTTCATTCCATTCCCCCTAGTCCTATCACTACCTGAGATCCTGAGCAGTCCCTCCCCAGCCTTCCTGTAGGCCCCCTTCAGATCCTGGAAGGCCACAATGAGGTCACCTTGGAGCCTTCTCTTCTGCAGACTGAACAGCCCCAACTCCTTCAGTCTGTCCTCATAGGAGAGGTGCTCCAGCCCTCTGCTCATCCTCGTGGCCCTTCTCTGGACACCTTCCAGCACCTCCAGATCCCTCTTGTACTAGGGGCTCCAGAACTGGAGGCAGTACTCCAGGTGGGGCCTCACCAGGGCTGAGTAGACTAGTGTGAAAGCAGCCCACCAGGAGCAGGGTTTCACCGTGCCAGCTTTTGAATAGTAAAGCACATCTACATGGCTTCATCAAAGGAAGCTTCAAGGCCATGGCAGGGGGGTTGGAACTGGCTGATCCTTGAGGTCCCTTCCAACCCTAACAATTCTGTGATTCAAGCTGGCTTACAACTGGCTGCAAACTGGCAGGGACTGCTGCCTGTGAAGTTTGTCACTAAGTGGTGGTCTTAAGGCTTTAATACTGTAAGCAGGATAAAATTTACTGAAGAGGAGGCACAGGGGAGACCTTATTGCTCTCTACAACTCCCTGAAGGGAGGTTGTAGACAGGTAGGAACTGGTCTGTTCTCCCAGGCAAGCAGCACCAGAACAAGAGGACACAGTCTCAAGCTGTGCCAGGGGAGGTTCAGGCTGGATGTTAGGAAGAAGTTCTTCCCAGCAAGAGAGATTGCCCATTGGGATGTGCTGCCCAGGGAGGTGGTGGAGTCTCCATCACTGGAGGTGTTTGGGAGGAGATGGATGAGGCACTTGCTGCTGTGGTTTAGTAGATCAAATGGTGTTGGGTGATAGGTTGGACTTGATGATCTCAAAGGTCTCTTCCAACCTGGTTAATTCTAGTCTATATAGGAATGTTTGCAAGCCTTCAGTTCTGGAGAGAGGTGTAACCACTTAATTGAAATCAAACTCATTAAAACCATTGCATTTACCAACATTTTGGGGGCAAAATGTGTCCATTCTCTGATCTTGTTTTGCTTTCCCAGCAACACCATTCCCTTTACCCACACTCAGATCGAAGCCATCCGTGCAGGAATGCAGCCTGGACTAACCATGGTAAGATTATCTTTAAGGACTTTTTACTCTCATTTGATTTTGATTTATGGTTTTTTTTGGCTTCAAGTGTGCTTTGTAAAATACCAGGAATGTTCATTTCTGTAGCCTTGCTAAGTTCACTGCTAATAACAGTCCTCACTAGCAGTATAGACGGGGGGAGGAGGTGTTAGAAAGCAGCCCTGCGGAAAAGGATTTGGGGGTGCTGATGGATGAGAAGCTGGAGATGAGCACAGGCAGGGTGAGCTTGCAGCACAGAAGGCAAATCACATCCTGGGCTGCATCAAAAGAAGCATTGCCACCAGATCCAGAGAGGTGATTCCACCACTTTGCTCTGGTGAGACCTCACCTGGAGTACTGTGTACAGATCTGGAGCCTTCAATATAGGAAGGACATGGAGCTGATGGAGAGGGTCCAGAGGAGTTATGAAAATGATCAGGGGGTTGGAACACCTCTGCTACAAGGACAGGCTGAGGAGCTGGGGGTGTTCATCCTGGAGAAGAGGAGGCTCCAGGGAGACCTAATAGCAGCCTGCCAGTACCTGAAGGGGACCTGCAGGAAGAATGGAGAGGGGCTGTTCACAAAGGCCTGCAGTTACAGGATGAGGGGCAGTGGCCTCAAACTAGAGAAGAGCAGATTTAGATTGGACATCAGGAAGAAGTTCTTCACTGTGAGGGTGGTGGAACACTGGAACAGGTTGCCCAGGGAGGTGGTTGAGGCCTCTTCCCTGGAGATATTCAAGGTGAGGCTCAGTGAGGCCCTGGGCAGCCTGATCTAGGTGGGGATGTCCCTGCTGACTGCAGGGAGGTCAGACTGGATGACCTGGGGAGGTCCCTTCCAGCCAGGACCATTTTCTGACTGTAATAGTTTTAAAATCTGAAAAACTAAGATACAAAGGTTCATCATCCTTCTGTCTGTCTTTGCAGAGTCACACCAAAACACATACTTGACCTCTGTGTAACTGCATTCTGTGTTCCAGTGGCTGGAGTTTTCCACAACAGCTGAACTTAATTTTTCCAGTGCTTGAATTGCTAGTTCTAGAATGTAAAGCTTCTGCCACTTTGACTTGCTTGGGTTTTTGGTGTGTGCATTTTGATTGTGCCACTTCATTCACATGCTGGATTACCACATGCCTTTGAGGCAGGAATCTGCCTAGCTAATCTTCTAGGATAGATTGTATCTGTTCTTGGAAGTTCACAGAAGCTAGGCAGTAATTCCTAGATTGCATCACTCCTCTCAGGCAGGAGTCTGCTATAGGATAGGGTAGAGCAGAATAGGGTAGAGCAGAATAGGGTAGAGCAGAATAGGGTAGAGCAGAATAGGGTAGAACAGAATAGGGTAGAACAGAATAGGGTAGAACAGAATAGGGTAGAATAGAATAGGGTAGAATAGAATTAACCAGGTTGAAAAGACCTCAGAGATCATCAAGTCCAACCCCTCACCCAACACCATCTAATCTAAGCCATGGCACCAAGCACCCCATCCAGGCTCTTCCTAAACCCCTCCAGTGATGGAGACTCCACCACCTCCCTAGGCAGCACATGCCAATGGCCAATCTCTCTTGCTGGGAAGAATTTCTTCCTCACATCCAACCTAAACCTCCCCTGGCACAGCTTGAGACTGTGTCCTCTTGTTCTGGTGCTGCTTGCCTGGGAGATGAGACCAACCCCCACCTGGCTACAACCTCCCTTCAGGCAGTTGTAGAGAGCAATAAGGTCTTCCCTGAGCCTCCTCTTCTCCAGGCTAAGCAACCCCAGCCCCCTCAGCCTCTCCTCACAGGACTGTGCTCCAAACCCCTCCCCAGCTTTGTTGCCCTTCTCTGGACACCTTCCAGCAACTCAACATCTCTCCTGAACTGAGGAACCCAGACCTGGACACAGAACTCAAGGTGTGGCCTAACCAGTGCTGAGCACAGGGCGGAATTACTTCCCTGCTCCTGCTGACCACACTGTTCCTGACCCAGGCCAGGATGCCATTAGCATTGGGCTAAGTCTTTCCTGGTGTATCTATGGCTTCTTGAAGTTTACAGAAGCCAGCAAGCAACTGTGCATCAGACAGAAGATTGGGTTTTTAATTGTTGTTCATGTATGATGTCAGTGGCTTGTGAGTCTGTTCTGTTGCTTTCCCAGCTGGTTCTATTTCTGTGCTGTGCAATATTCTGATCAATTGTTTGTTGCTTTTGTTTTAGGTGGTGGGGCCACCTGGAACTGGAAAAACTGATGTGGCAGTCCAGATAATATCCAATCTCTATCATAACTTCCCAGAACAACGAACTCTTATCGTGACCCACTCGAATCAGGTAAAGTGTCAGCACTCTGGCATTATCACAGTATCACCGAGGTTGGAAGAGACCTCAAAGATCATCGAGTCCAACCTGCCAACACAGACCTCATGACCAGACCATGGCACCAAGTGCCACGTCCAATCCCCTCTTGAACACCTCCAGGGATGGGGACTCCACCACCTCCCTGGGCAGCACATTCCAATGATGAATGACTCTCTCAGTGAAGAACTTTCTCCTCACCTTGAGCCTAAACTTCCCCTGGTGCAGCTTGAGACTGTGTCCTCTTGTTCTGGTGCTGGTTGCCTGGGAGAAGAGACCAACCCCTTCCCGGCTACCACCACCTTTCAGGTAGTTGTAGAGGGCAATGAGGTCTCCCCTGAGCCTCCTCTTCTCCAGGCTAAGCAACCCCAGCTCCCTCAGCCTCTCCTCACAGGGCTGGCTCAAGGCCTCTCCCCAGCCTTGTTGCCCTTCTCTGGACACATTCAAGCAGCTCAACATTTTCCCTAAACTGAGGAGCCCAGAACTGGGCACAGTACTCAAGGTGTGGCCTAACCAATGCAGAGTCCAGGGGCACAATGACTTCCCTGCTCCTGTTGGCCACACCATTCCTAATGCAGGCCAGGATGCCATTGGCCCTCTTGGCCACCTGGGCACACTGCTGGCTCAGTGTGGCTATCACTAAAATCAAGAGGAGCAGCAGCTATTGAGATGAGGAGGTTTGGGATTGCAGCTGTCTTCCTTGGGCACTGCTTGCTCTGTGCTTCATGCTTCTAAGGAAGGTCCTGTTCAGCAGAATGATTGCTTCATATTCATAAGAGAGGGAATCTCTTAAATGTTTTTTTATCATGTTATAATGATAAAAATCTTAAATGTTACCCCAAAGCTGCAGCTGATTTGGAAACCAGGTTAGTCTGAGAGCACTGGAACAGGCTGCCCAGAGAGGTTGTGGAGTCTCCTCTGGAGACTTTCAAGATGTGTTTCTTTGTGACCTGTGTTGAATTCTATGTCCTGCTCTGGCAGTGGGGTTGGACTTGATGATCTTTGGAAGTCCCTTCCAACGCCTAACATCCTGTGAGCTTGTGATCAAGCACTTAAACTGTAGGTAAAAGAATGGTTCTTCATTTTGGTGAGGAGTTGCAAGCTGGAATAATGTAGGCCAGTTTAGAATGGGTTGTAGGAGAGTAACATTAGTTAAGTTGAGAGTACAGGTTCACTGAGAACTGGTTCACTGGGGAGGCCTTATTGCCATCTACAACTACCTGAAAGGAGGTTGTAGCCAGGTGGGGGTTGGTCTCTTCTCCCAGGCAACCAGCACCAGAACAAGAGGACACAGTCTCAGGCTGTGCCAGGGGAGGTTTAGGCTGGAGGTGGAGAAGAAATTCTTCTCAGCAAGAGAGATTGGCCATTGGGATGTGCTGCCCAGGGAGGTGGTGGAGTCACCATCACTGGAGCTGTTTAAGAGGAGCCTGGCTGAGGCACTTGGTGCCATGGTTTAGTTAATGAGAATATGTTGGGTGATAGGTGGGACTTGATGATCTCTGAGGTCTTTTCCAACCTGGTTAATTCTGTATTCTGTAAGAGGAAGGAGCAAGTTGTGAGCAGGTAGGAGGCAGGTAGGAGGTTCATTCCCTGTGCCTTGACCCTGTGCTTGCATGACTTTCCAGCTGACTTGGAATGCAAGTGGAGCTTGCTCATGTTTATTCTTAGTTTCATAACTTGGTGGTCCAGTCTTTACAAACTTTCTGCTTTGAAATGCACCCAACTGGCCAATCAATATTAAAGCTGTGAGAGAACTGTGAAGAGTCTAAGGCATGAGATGTGACACCCTTGGATGCTTGGCTCAGCAGAATGTGGAACAGAGTCACCCACAGGCCGTCCCAGATCACACTCTTCTAAGGTGAAGTTAAATGGTTTCAAATTGTCCCCCCACACAAATCAGTGTTTGCAAAGTGTAGCTCTTAGGGCAATTTTATAAACTGGCTTCCTCAGCTAGGTGGTAGAGTCAGACTTTTAACTTGTACAATCCAACTGTTGCATCAGGTTTGCAAGCAGAAGGGTTTTAGTGGGCTGCTCTCCCTGCTGTCAGGAGCTCCGGTTTCACTATTCGCTTCATGTTTGCTTTGGCTTTCCATTTATACCAAAAGAGGCAGAATTTCCCAGCTTCCTTACCAGTAGTTTCTTCAGTTTCCCCTGCCAGAGGCTGTGAACTTCTACAAACTCCCTTTTGTCCTGTCCTTGTCAATCTGTAGGCCTTGAACCAGCTGTTTGAAAAAATCATGGCTCTGGACATTGATGAGCGCCACCTCCTGCGTCTGGGTCATGGCGAAGAGGAGTTGGAGACAGAGAAAGATTTCAGCAGGTGAGGAAGGAGCTGCTAATGATCAGCTGTAGCAAAATGTGGTTCATCCATTCTGCCTCCCATGTAAAGGAGCAAGGAGCAGTGCTTGAGAGGGGTTTGTTTTTTCCCATGTCGTTGAGTGCAGAGCACACTTCCAGGGGTGAGTAATTTTCAGTCTTAGCAGAGAAACTCTGGAGAATCCTGAGACAGAATCAGGCAGTTGCTTGTTCACAGCTTGAATAAAAGTAGTTAATCTTATTCTGGGCCCATCTACACTTCAGTGGGTTAATCAGTTTGGGGAGAGAAGGTAGAACGATGCAGGCAACCTTTTTGTGCACCCACAGCGTGTCCGCTTCTGTTGGCCTGCTGAATGTGGCATTGAGAAATGCAAACAGGAAATCAAACTTCCTGCTTTGGAGTGTTTCAGAGCACTCCTTAACCAGAAGGTTTCTTATTTCATGGGTAAAGAGCACATTCTGAAGAACACAAACCTAAGGAAAGCTGTCAGCTCTGCATCACTACAGAGGCTTCAGAGCCTGCTGGTGTAGCTCTTTGTTTGTTTGTAACGTTAGTTACAAACGTCAGCAGGATCACACATGGCCAGCAGAGAAAGCAGGGCTAGAGTGGTCATGCACTGGAAATAACTGTCTGGAAACTGGATCATTACAGCAATACTTTGACTTCATAAAGTGTAGTAAAAATTATATATAGTTACCAGAAACTAGCCATTGCCACATGCAAGTGCCAGGTGCTGCACATTGGCCACAACAACCCCATGCAGCACTACAGGCTGGGGACAGAGTGGCTGGAGAGCAACCAGGTAGAAAGGGAGCTGGGGGTACTGGTAGATAGCAGGCTGAACATGAGCCTGCAGCGTGCCCAGGCAGCCAAGAAGGCCCATGGCATCCTGGCCAGTAACAGGAATAGTGTGGCCAGCAGGAGCAGGGAAGTCATTGTGCCCTAGGTTGGAGAGGAGCTGATTAAAGTGCTCCTGACTTGAGCACAGAGGGAATCACAGCAGAAAAGATGTTTTTTGTAGCAGTAAATTATGAGATAAAAGAGAACATATGCCTTGAATTGTGAGAAAGCAGAGGACATTGGCAATGGGAGGAAGAAAGAAGCCCAGACAAAGTGGGTATAGAAATATGAGGGCATTGGAAATGTGAGGGGAAAGGAAGCCCAAAGTGGTTATAGAAGTATGAGGGCATTGGAAATGTGAGGGGAAAAGAAGCCCAAACAAAGTGGTTGTAGAAGTATGAGGGCAATGGAAATGTGAGGGGAAAAGAAGCCCAAACAAAGTGGTTGTAGAAGTATGAGGGCATTGGAAATGTGAGGGGAAAAGAAGCCCAAAGTGGTTGTAGAAGTATGAGGACATTGGAAATGTGAGGGGAAAAGAAGCCCAAACAAAGTGGTTGTAGAAGTATGAGGGCAATGGAAATGTGAGGGGAAAAGAAGCCCAAACAAAGTGGTTGTAGAAGTATGAGGGCAATGGAAATGTGAGGGGAAAAGAAGCCCAAACAAAGTGGTTGTAGAAGTATGAGGACATTGGAAATGTGAGGGGAAAAGAAGCCCAAACAAAGTGGTTGTAGAAGTATGAGGGCATTGGAAATGTGAGGGGAAAAGAAGCCCAAACAAAGTGGTTGTAGAAGTATGAGGGCATTGGAAATGTGAGGGGAAAAGAAGCCCAAAGTGGTTGTAGAAGTATGAGGGCATTGGAAATGTGAGGGGAAAAGAAGCCCAAACAAAGTGGTTGTAGAAGTATGAGGGCATTGGAAATGTGAGGGGAAAGGAAGCCCAAAGTGGTTGTAGAAGTATGAGGGCATTGGAAATGTGAGGGGAAAAGAAGCCCAAAGTGGTTGTAGAAGTATGAGGGCATTGGAAATGTGAGGGGAAAAGAAGCCCAAACAAAGTGGTTGTAGAAGTATGAGGACATTGGAAATGTGAGGGGAAAAGAAGCCCAAAGTGGTTGTAGAAGTATGAGGGCATTGGAAATGTGAGGAGAAAAGAAGCCCAAACAAAGTGGTTGTAGAAGTATGAGGGCATTGAAAATGTGAGGGGAAAAGAAGCCCAAAGTGGTTGTAGAAGTATGAGGGCATTGGAAATGTGAGGGGAAAAGAAGCCCAAAGTGGTTGTAGAAGTATGAGGACATTGGAAATGTGAGGGGAAAAGAAGCCCAAACAAAGTGGTTGTAGAAATATGAGGACATTGGAAATGTGAGGAAGAAAGAATCCCAAACAAAATGGTTGCAGTCCCTTGCAATGACAGTGGATTATTTTTGTGGAAGAAGAAAAAGGCTGTTGAGTGTTCCAAGGAGCCTAACTGTCATTGTTGCTGAGGATCTGGTTTTGTCCAGTTGTGAACAATACCACATTCAGTTGTGTCTTCATAGATTCAGATCTCCAGCTGCTCTCCCTCTTACCAGGAGTCCAGCAGAACCCATTGTGGTTGCCATGGATTGGGTTGTGGGTTTTTGTGTGCTGACAATGCATGTTCTAAAAAGCTAGGTGTAATAAGACCTTGAGAGTTGGCCTTCATTCACCTCTGAGCTTCTAACTGCATGTGCATTTGAAAAACAAGGTGGCCTGTCCACTTCTTTAACTCAATCCATTTATCTCACTTTCTAACCTGTGTGTTTTCTTCTCTAGAGAATGTGATTTGTTGATTATTTTTTGTTGTTGTTCTTGCACTGCTTCTGAGAGGAGGGGTGTGCAGGCAAGGAGGAAACTGATTTCTAAAGGCAAAAATAATGGGCTGGAATTGCCTGAGAGGAGGAAGAATGAAAGGAGTAGGTTACAAACTAATCATAAAAGTCATAAGGACAGGCAGCTGTGAGTACAGGACCTCCTGTGTGTGGGTGCAGAGCTGTCTGTTACAGTGGGCTAAGCACTGCAAGACATTTTGTATGTTGCCAGAGGAAGTCAGTCTTAAGGCAGAGACTTCAGGTATAGGCTCTGTTTATGATCATGGTGGTAAGACCTCACCTAGAGTACTGCCTCCAGCTCTGGAGACCTCAACACATAGTATCAGTCAGGGTTGGAAGGGACCACAAGGATCATCTAGTTCCAACCCTCCTGCCATGGGCAGGGACACCCCACACTACATCAGCCTGGCCAGTGCCTCATCCAGCCTGGGCTTAAACACCTCCAGGGACAGGGCCCCAACCACCTCCCTGGACAACCCATTCCAGGGTCTCACCACTCTCATGGGGAAGAACCTCCTTCTCACATCCAGCCTGAATCTCCCCACCTCCAGCTTCATTCCATTCCCCCTAGTCCTATCACTGCCTGAGATCCTGAGCAGTCCCTCCCCAGCCTTCCTGTAGGCCCCCTTCAGATCCTGGAAGGCCACAATGAGGTCACTTCGGAGCCTTCTCTTCTCCAGACTGAACAGCCCCAACTCTTTCAGTCTGCCCTCACAGGAGAGGTGCTCCAGCCCTCTGATCATCCTTGTGGCCCTCCTCTGGGCATGAAGGTCCTGGACTTGATGGAGTGGCTCCAGAGGAGGGCCATGAGAATGACTAGGGGCTGAAACACTTCTGCTATGAGGACAGGCTGAGGGAGCTGGGGGTGTTTGGCTTGGAGAAGGGAGGGCTTCAGGGAGACCTTGGTGAACTTCTTGGTGAATTTTATAGGATAGGGTTAATGGTTGGCCTTGATGATCCCAAGGATCCTTTCCCACCTGAATGATTCTGTGATTCTGTGGCCTTCCAGTACCTGAAGAGGGCCTACAAGAAGGCTGCAGAGGGACTGTTTGCAAAGGTCTGCAGTGATAGCATGAGGTTTGAAATGAGAGAAGCAGATTTAGACTGGATGTTAGGAACAGGTTCTTTACCATGAGAAGATTGGAACAGGTTGCTCAGGGAGGTAGTTGAGGCCCCATCCCTGGTGATATTCAAGGTCAGGATGGACAAGGCAACCTGTTGTAGTGGAAGATGTCCCTGCTGAGTGCAGGGGTGTTGAGCTGGATGAGCTTTGGAGGTCCTTTCCATCCCAGACCATTCTATGGCTGTCCATAGGCTTGTATAACTTGTTCATGTTTGTGTGCCGCAAAGGGGACCGCAGCTCCCAAAGAGTACCTTGGAGGTAATGCTTTCCTGCTTGACAGGTACCTCAGGAGGCTGTTGTACTAACAAAGTCTCTGTTGAAGTGATAGGATTAGAGGAGCCTTTTCACAGTAATGGCTCTTGCATGGCTTTCTAAATTGTTGGGGTGCAAGTGACAGGAACAGAGGTCAGGGAGCAAATTCTTGTGCTGTAGGAACTGTAGTGGTCCTGGGGGTGGGGTAGGCTGTGTTGATTTGTTTAAATTCTTTTTTCTCTAATGCTTTGTCAGTGTGGCACTTACACAAAAGCAGTTTTCCTACATTTAAATACCCATGATGCTCTATGTAATCAATTTTGCAGGTATGGAAGAGTTAATTACGTGCTGGCTCGAAGACTCGAACTCCTCCGAGAGGTGGGGCGGTTGCAAGAGAGCCTTGGTGTCCCAGGAGATGTTTCTTACACTTGTGAAACAGCTGGCCACTTTTTCCTATACCAAGTAAGGACTGAAATCCTCCTACAGAGACTCTGTGACCTCAGTGTGTTATGAAACATTTGGTGCAAATTGGAGGGAATTTGTCAGAGCTGAGGCTAACAAAGCCTCGTTCGGTGGTTCCGAATCCAGTGCCAGCTCAAGCTGTGATTGCAGCACTGCAGGGATCAGTGCTGGGCCCCATCCCATTCCATGTCTGCATTGATGATCTGGACAAGGGGATTGAGTCCATCATTAGTGAGTTTGCAGGCAACACCAAGTTGGGGGCAGGTGTTGATCTGTTAGAGGGTAGCAGAGCTCTGCAGAGGGACCTTGCCAGGCTGGGCAGATGGGCAGAGTCCAACAGGATGGCATTTAACAAGTCCAAGTGGCAGGTGCTGCACTTTGGTCACAACAACCCCATGCAGTGCTACAGGCTGGGGACAGAGTGGCTGGAGAGCAGCCAGGCAGAAAGGGACCTGGGGGTACTGGTTGATAGTAGGCTGAACATGAGCCAGCATTGTGCCCATGTGGCCAAGGCGGCCAATGGCATCCTGGCCTGTATCAGGAGCAGTGTGGCCAGCAGGAGCAGGGAAGTCATTGTGCCCCTGGACTCTGCTTTGGTTAGGCCACACCTTGAGTACTGTGTCCAGTTCTGGGCCCCTCAATTTAAGAAGGACATTGAGACACTTGAACATGTCCAGAGAAGGGCAGCAAGGCTGGGGAGGGGTCTGGAGCACAGCCCTGTGAGGAGAGGCTGAGGGAGCTCAGGTTGTTTAGGCTCTGGGGAAACATCATTGCAGTCTACAACTACCTGAAGGGAGGTTGTAGCCAGGTGGGGGTTGGTCTCTTCTCCCAGGCAACCAGCACCAGAACAAGAGGACACAGTCTCAAACTGTGCCAGGGGAAGTTTAGTCTGGAGGTGAGGAGAAAGTTTTTCCCAGAAAGAGAGATTGGGCATTGGGATGTGCTACCCAGGGAGGTGGTGGAGTCACCATCCCTGGAGGTGTTCAAGAGGGGATTGGACGTGGCACTTGGTGCCATGGTTTAGCAACCATGAGGTGTTGGGTGACAGGTTGGGCTTGATGATCTCTCAGGTCTTTTCCAACCTTACTGATTCTATGATTCAGTGATTCCTGGCTTGTGTTGCTATTGTTTGAAGGGCTAGCAGGGCTGCTGTTCATGGCTGCTGGCAAAGATTCTAACCTGAAGTTTCTTCTTCAAAGGGGAAAATCTGGGTGCTGCTTCACACATTAGCATTAGAGCAGCTCGTTGCTGGGCTTGCTGGAAAGCTTTTTGGTGCTAAATGCCAGTGGGAAGTCAGATGCACAGTGTACAAAGCTGGGATTTTCTGTAGAGCCTTCATTTCCCTTCCATGTATTTCTCAGGGATATGGTCTGGGTTAACAACTAGTGCAGCTAAAGCAGATTTGTAGAGTGGTGTTTAGGATCTGAATGTACCATAGTATCATAGTATCAGTCAGGGTTGGAAAGGACCACAAGGATCATCCAGTTCCAACCCACCTGCCATGGGCAGGGACACCCCACACTAGATCAGCCTGCCCACAGCCTCATCCAGCCTGGGCTTAAACACCTCCAGGGACAGGGCCTCAACCACCTCCCTGGACAACCCATTCCAGGGCTTCACCACTCTCATGGGGAAGAACCTCCTCCTCACCTCCAGCCTGAATCTCCCCACCTCCAGCTTCATTCCATTCCCCCCAGTCCTATCACTACCTGAGATCCTGAGGTGTCCCTCCCCAGCCTTCTTGTAGCCCCCTTCAGATACTGGAAGGCCACAATGAGGTCACCTCAGAGCCTTCTCTTCTGCAGCCTGCACAGCCCCAACTCCCTCAGTCTGTCCTCAAACCCAGTCTGTCCTCTGTATCTAGTTAGAGGAACCTCCCAAGGACATTCAATCCAACTCCCAGCCCAGCACTGAAGGATCAACACCAAACCATGTCCCTAAGTGCCAGGTCCCTGGCATGTCTGCAAGACTACAACTTGCCAGTGCTTTTGTGAGACAAAAGCAGGTCAATGTGAGAGTTTGTTTCTCTTTGCCACAGGTGATGTCTCGTTGGGAGGAGTACATCAGCAAGGTGAAGGTGAAGGGCGGGAGGCCGCCGGACGTCGCCGATGTTTCCGGTCTCTTTCCTTTCCACCAGTACTTTGCAAATGCTCCTCAACCCATTTTCAAAGGCAAAACCTATGAGGAGGATATGGAAATTGCTGAAGGGTGTTTTAGGCATTTGAAGAAGATATTCACTCAGCTGGAGGTAAGACATGCCTGCTCTTTCAGGGAGTGGATCTGGCTAACCCCATGAAAAAACTTTGCACGCTTCCAGAATTCTCCTTTGCGACCTCCCCATGCTAAAAGGAATCTGTTCCTCTAGGCAGTTAGCTTGCAAGGCAGGGGAGGGAGAATTTCCACCTCTGGGTAAGATAGGCATGCTTCACAGCAGGGACAGGAGTCTAACCTGGTTTATTTTGATCTGAGTAGGCAGCCATTCTGCGTGCTCCATTTGCACAGGGTGACAGAACATTAGGGCTTGGAAGAGACCTCAAAATGTTATCCAGCCCAAGCCCCCTGCCAGGGGGTGAGGAGAGGCTGAGGGACCTGGGGCTTTTTAGTCTGGGAAAGAGAAGACTGAGAGGGGATTTAATAAATGTTTATAAACATCTGAGGGCTGGGGGTCAGGAGGGAGGGGACAGGCTCTGCTCACTTGCTCCCTGGGGTAGGACAAGGAGCAATGGATGTAAGCTGCAGCACAGGAGGTTCCACCTCAACCCAAGGGGGAACTTCCTTACTGTACGGCTCACAGAGCACTGGGACAGGCTGCCCAGAGAGGTTGTGGAGTCTCTGCAGACTTTCAAGGCCTGTCTGGATGCATTCCTGTGTAACCTGTGCTGGATTCTATGATCCTGCTCTGGCAGGGGCGTAGAACTCCATGATCTTTGGAGTCCCTCCCAACCTCTGACATCCTGTGAGCCTGTGATAACTTTCATGCCTAATTAGAGACCTTCATAACTTTCTTGCCTAGTTCTAATAAGAAACTGGGCTGCTAATTTGAGTGAATACTTTTTAATAAACAATAACTCTTTATATTCTGACTTGCAAGCTTTCCTTCTCTTCTCCATAGGAATTCAGAGCGTTTGAACTTCTCCGCAGTGGCCTGGACAGATCCAAATACCTGTTGGTGAAAGAAGCCAAAATCATTGCCATGACTTGTACCCATGCTGCTCTGAAACGACATGACCTGGTTGAATTAGGTTTCAAAGTAAGGCTTTGTCTTGGTAGGCTGGGGAACAGCATTCATTTGTATTAATTGGTTGATGGTCATAGTATAACTAAGGTTGGAAGAGACCTTGAGGATCATTGAGTCCAACCTATCAACACAGACCTCATGACCAGACCATGGCACCAAGTACCACATCCCATCCCCTCTTGAACACCTCCAGGGATGGTGACTCCACCACCTCCCTGGGCAGCACACTCCAATGATGAATGACTCTCTTGGTGAAGAACTTTCTCCTCACCTCGAGTCTAAACCTCCCCTGTTGCAGCTTGAGACTGTGTCCCCTTGTTCTGGTGCTGGGTGCCTGGGAGAAGAGACCAACCCCTTCCTGGCTACCACCACCTTTCAGGTAGCTGTAGAGGGCAATGAGGTCAACCCTGAGCCTCCTCTTCTCCAGGCTAAACAACCCCAGCTCCCTCAGCCTCTCCTCACAGGGCTGGCTCAAGGCCTCTCCCCAGCCTTGTTGCCCTTCTCTGGACACGTTCAAGTGTCTCAATGTCCTTCCTAAACCGAGAGGCCCAGAACTGGACACAGTACTCAAGGTGTGGCCTAACCAAAGCAGAGTCCAGGGGCACAATGCCTTCCCTGCTCCTGCTGGCCACACTATTCCTAATGCAGGCCAGGATGCCATTGGCCTTCTTGGCCACCTGGGCACACTGCTGGCTTGTGATTAGGCAGCTGTCAGTCAGCACCCCCAGGTCCCTTTCTGCCTGGCAGCTCTCCAGCCACTCTGACCCCAGCCTGTAGCTCTGCATGGGATTGCCGTAGCCAAAGTGCAGCCCCTGGCACTTGGACTTGTTGAATGCCATCCCATTGGACTCTGCCCATCTGTCCAGTCGGTCGAGGTCCCTCTGCAGAGCCCTTCTGCCCTTCAACTGACTAACATCTACTCCTAACTTGGTGTCCTCTGCAAACTTGCTGATGACTGACTCGACCCCCTCATCCAGATCATCAATGAAGATGTTAGAGGATGGGGCCCAGCACTGATCCCTGGGGCACACCACTGGTGCCTGGCTGCCAGCTGTCTGTGGCACCATTCACCACCACTCTCTGGGCCCGGCCCTCCAGCCAGTTCCTAACCCAGCACAGAGTGTAGTGGTCCAAGCCATGAGCTGACAGCTTAGCCAGCAGTTTGCTGTGAATGTTAACACAAAATTAACCAGTCATCTCTCTGTTTGTTTTCCTTTCTCAGTATGACAACATCTTAATGGAAGAGTCTGCTCAGATCCTGGAAATAGAAACCTTTATACCTCTTCTGTTGCAGGTGAGACCTGAAGTAGAAAACATACTACAGAAAAAAAAGATAAATGAAAGTTTGTGTTCTTGAACAATAGAGGAGATCAAAAGGGAAAGATCTCATGAAGGAAGTAACCTCTGAACTGATATCTGCCATTGTTCAAAATTAGTTGGTTGTCCTTGGCTTTTAATATCAGGGAGTAAGCTAAGAGGTTCTTAAGAGTTGCTTTTATTGTCATAGAATTTTAGAATGGTTTGGGGTAGAAGGGACCTCCAAAAGTCATCCACTCCAACCCCTTGCAGTCGGCAGGGACATCCTCTGCTGGATCAGGTTGCTCAGAGCCTTGTTGAGCCTCACCCTGAATAGCCCCAAGGATGGAGTCTCAGCTACATCCTTGGACAACCTGTCCAAGTCAGGAACATGGCAGGTCTCCTGCTGCGGACTGGGACACCTCTCAAAGTAGATCAGCTGCTCAAGGCCTCATCCAGTCTGGCCTTGAACACCCCCAGGGAGGAGGCATCCACAACCTCTCTGGCCACCTGTTCCAGAGTCTCACCACTCTTGTACTGAAGAACTTCCTAAGATCTAGTCTAACCCTTCTCTCCCTCAGCTTCAAAGCATTCCCTCCTGCTCTATCACCAGACACCCTGATGAAAATTCACTCTGCAACCTTCCTGTAGGATCCCTTCAGGTATTGGAAGGCCTCTGTAAGGTCCCCTTGGAGTCTTCTTCAGGGTGAACAACCCCAGCTCCCTCAACCTGTCCTCATAGCATCTATGGACCATCTTTATGGCCCTCCTCTGGGCTCACTCCAGCAGCTCTGCGTCCTTATGATGGGAACACCAGAACTAGACAGAGTATTTGAGGTGGAGTTCCATCAGGAGCTCTGTCAGTATGTAGCAGAGGTACCCAGAGATGATAAAAAACTGGAAAGAGATTTACCAAACGTACTGAAGAGCATTCAGTCCAAGAGGCAGGCTGATGGTTAATTAGGGACTTATCCCAGTCATGGAAAAGGAAATGTGTGAATTCCAGAGGTAAACAGATGAAGCATGTGAACTACAGGAGACATCAAAATGCGGTTTCAGTTTGTACCGCAGACATGTGAGCACTAAAACTGTTTCAGATGCTTCAAGCAGTTCATATCCACTACCTCAGGATCTAAAAAGTAAAGTTTAAAGGGCTGTCCTTGAGCAACTACTGTGTAGAAATCATTTTTTTCTCTCTGTAACTTGTCTAATTGTGCTGCTTTTTTTCCCCCACCCTCTCATAAGTGACTTTTGGCCTTTAAAACACTGTAGTATGATCTTTATCCTGATGTTCCTGTACTGATTAAAGAGAGAAATTTACCCTTTGCTTTATAAGAAGCAAGACCTCATGTAAAATACTAAGTTGGAAAGGAGCTAACAGCCTTTAAAATGCATTCTATGAGTCTTTAAAATGACTGCAATTAGGTGTAGCCTAAGAGCAAACATTGAACTTGAAAGTCTTAGCATAAGACAACCAATGTGATTAATAGCAATTGAGTGCCTCAGTAGGACACACTCTCAAGCTGTGCCAGGGGAGGTTTAGGCTGGATGGTAGGAAGAAGTTCTTCCCAGAGAGATGCATTTCACTGTCTGAAGGGGACCTACAGGAAGGCTGGTGGGGGTACTATTTAGAAGGACTTGTGATAGGATGAGGGGCAGTGGTTGGAAACTGGAGCAGGAGAGATCTAGGCTGGACATCAAGAGGAAGTTCTGCACAATGAAAGTGGCAAAATACTGGAACAGGTTGCCTAGGGATGTGGTTGGGGCCCCATCCCTGGAGACATTCAAGATCATACTTTATGTGGCCCTGGGCAGCCTGATCTAGCTGGAGATGTCCCTGCTGACTGCAGATAGGTTGGAGAAGACAACCTTTGAGAGTCCCTTCCAACCCAGTGCTGTCTGTGGATGAAAACAAAGCTTCCAAATCTGAATGAGCTCTTTTCCAAGTGACAGAACAAGAGGACACAGTCTCAAGCTGTGCCAGGGGAGGTTTAGGCTGGATGTTAGGTAGAAGTTCTTCCCAGAAAGAGAGACTGGCCATGGGAATGTGCTGCCCAGGGAGATGGTGGAGTCACTGGAAGTGTTTAAGAAGAGTCTGGATGAGGCCCTTGGTGCCATGGTTTAATTGATTAGATGGTGTTGGTTGATAGGTTAGACTGGATGATCTGGAAGGTCTTTTCCAACCTGGTCTACTCTAGTCTCTACTCTACTCTACTCTACTCTACTCTACTCTACTCTACTCTACTCTACTCTACTCTACTCCACTCTACTCCACTCTACTCTACTCTAACCTGTGTCATCATTTCATTCTAGAACCCCCAGGATGGATTCAGTCGTTTGAAGCGCTGGATTATGATTGGTGACCATCACCAGCTGCCCCCAGTCATCAAGAACATGGCTTTCCAGAAGTACTCTAACATGGAGCAGTCTCTTTTCACAAGATTTGTTCGTGTTGGAGTGCCAACTGTTGATTTGGATGCACAAGGCAGAGCAAGAGCAAGGTGAGGCAGAGAAAAGGGCACATGTGGCACGCAGGGAAGTACAGACTACAGAATTAACCTTCTAAACAGTCTCCCCACCAGCCTTCCTGTAGGTCCCCTTCAGACAGTGAAATGCATCTCTAAGTTCTCCCCAGAGCCTTCTGCAGGCTGAACAGCTCAAACTCTCTCAGCCTGTTTTCATATGAGAGGTGCTTCAGCCGTCTGATCATCTTTGTGACCTCCTCTGGACCTGCTCCAGCAGGGCTGCTGGGAGCCCCTGAGCTGGACACAGATCCTGCCAGGACAACATAGCTGAACACAGGGGTACACAGCTTCAGTGGCACCTGTTCCAGTTTATCTCAGGGAGAAAAAGCTGCTCACAAACCTCCCACCAATATGATTTGTGGGGTGCAAAACTGTAATTGAGTTGGTTTATTCCATTTTGGCCTCCTCAGCACCTGCTCCAGCCCCTTGATGTCCCTCTTGTATTGAGGTGCCC
The DNA here is from genome assembly GCA_011125475.1 of Melanerpes aurifrons. Lineage (NCBI taxonomy): Eukaryota > Metazoa > Chordata > Aves > Piciformes > Picidae > Melanerpes > Melanerpes aurifrons. The sequence continues at coordinate 3,691,835 of WWNC01000001.1, forward strand.
AAAAGTGAACCCAGCACTCGAGGTGTGGCCTCACCAATGCCAAGTGCAGAGGGACAATCTTTGCCCTGCTCTTGCTGGTCACACCATTGCTGATCCAAGCCAGGATGCCATTGTCTGTCTTTGCCACCTGGGCACACTGAAGGCTCACACTCATCTGCTTGTCCATTAGAAGCTCCAGGTCCCTTTCTGCTGGACAGCATTCCAGCCACCCTTCCCCAGGCCTGGAGCATTCATGGGGTTGTTGTGGCCCAAGTGCAGGGCCCAGCACTTGGCCTTTTTGAAGCACATCCCATTGATCCAATCTGTCTAAGTCTCTGTGTAGAGCCTCCCTACCCTCCATCAGGTCAACACTGATCCCTAACTTGGTGTCATCTTTACACCTGCCTTTGTGTAACGGAGCCCTTTAGTGCTCCTTAAGTTTTATCACTCAGGAAAAATCCCTGCTAGATTTCTTCACAAGGTTTGCACCCTTCAGTGTGGAACTGATCCAGTGGAAGAGGCTTCAGCCTGATTGGTCTCTCTCTGTGTTTCTGAACAGTTTGTGCAACCTCTACAACTGGCGCTACAAGAATCTGGGTAACCTGCCTCACGTCCAGCTGCTGCCGGAGTTCCGAACGGCCAATGCTGGCTTGTTGTACGACTTCCAGCTCATTAATGTAGAAGACTTCAATGGTGTGGGAGAGTCTGAACCCAACCCTTACTTCTATCAGGTGAGAGAATTAGCAAATGTGTAGTTCAGCTGCTCTGGATATATGCCATCATGTCTTGGTTTTACAGAAGGAAATGGAAAGGAAAGGGAAGGGAAAGGGAAAGGGAGGGGAAGGGAAGGTTAGGTTTGGGGGATGGTTAGGGAAGGTTAGGTTTGGGGGAGGGTTAGGGAAGGTTAGGTTTGGGGGAAGGTTAGGTTTGGGAAGGTTAGGGAAGGTTAGGTTAGGTTAGGTTAGGTTAGGTTAGGGTAGGTGAGGAGACTCAAGGAGAGGAGACTCGAGAGGAGACTCAAGGAAAGGAGAAGGAAAGGAAAGGGAAAAGGGATCCTCACCAGCACTTTACAAAACAGAGAGCAGTGGGTGTCACACACCACTTCTACACTACCAGTCATGAACTAACAGATTGCCATCACAGATTATTTCTCTTTGTGAATTTGGGCCTTTCTTTGGAGACTTAGAGGGGATTAAAATGTGTAGAATAGCTTTACACCCACAGGTGTGGGTGACTGACAGCTGCATTTTCCATGCAGTGCAGAGCACACTTAATAGGAAAAAAATTAATGAGCCTGGTATGTCCTGCCTTGGCCAAACATGTGCCAAGTGGGGATAAGATTCCCAGTATAAATAGAGCAGGAATAAATGTCAGCAAGAGAGAGCAGCTTTTTAACCTGGAAGATAATTTTGGTTGACAGCAAATGGATTTAAGCAGGCCATGAATAACTTCAGCCTGTAGAGCTGACAAAGCTTCCTCCAGCCAGAGGAGTGACTCTCTGTGGGGCAGACATTAGGGTCACATGACAGAAAAAAAAGAAAGGGGGGGTAAAAAAGAGCCACAAAATCCAAACTAACAGCTTGACTGGCTTTGGCTTGCAGTAGGAGTAACTGCATTTGATAATCCAGATGCCTGTCTCCTAATTAGTAGTGGAAAGAAGCTTAATTATCCTTCCTGGTGGTTGCTGGAGAGCTGCAACAGTTTTGGCCTGGTTGTTTGGAACCAAGTTTTGTTGCTACTGGTTTTTAAACACCTGTGTTTAAATCAGGATATCCTGTAGAGCCCAGAGAGTGGTGGTGAATGGTGCCACAGCCAGCTGGTGACCGGTCACTAGTGGTGTGCCCCAAGGATCAGTGCTGGGCCCTGTGCTCTTTAACATCTTCATTGATGATCTGGATGAGGGCATTGAGTCCATCATCAGTAAATTTGCTGACAACACCAAGCTGGGGGCAGGAGTTGATCTGCTGGAGGGCAGAGAGGCTCTGCAGAGAGACCTCGACAGGCTGGACAGATGGGCAGAGTCCAAGGGCAGGAGATTGAACACATCCAAGTGCCAGGTTCTGCACATTGGCCACAACAACCCCAGGCAGTGCTACAGGCTGGGGTCAGAGTGGCTGAGAGCAGCCAGGCAGAGAGGGACCTGGGGGTGCTGGTTGATGGTAGGCTGAACATGAGCCTGCAGTGTGCCCAGGAAGGCCAAGAGGGCCAATGGCATCCTGGCCTGCATCAGGAACAGTGTGACCAGCAGGAGCAGGGAGGTCATTCTGCCCCTGTACACTGCACTGGTTAGGCCACACCTCGAGTCCTGTGTCCAGTTCTGGGCCCCTCAGTTTAGGAAGGAGGTTGACTTGCTGGAACAAGTCCAGAGAAGGGCAACAAAGTTGGTGAGGGGTTTGGAACACAGCCCTGTGTGGAGAGACTGAGGGAGCTGGGGTTGCTTAGCCTGGAGAAGAGGAGACTCAGGGGTGACCTTATCACTCTCTACAACTACCTGAAGGGAGGTTGTAGACAGGAGGATGTTGGTCTCTTCTCCCAGGCAGCCAGCACCAGAACAAGAGGACACAGTCTCAGGCTGCACCAGGGGAGGTTCAGGCTGGATGTTAGGAAGAAGTTCTATACAGAGAGAGTGATTGGCCACTGGAATGGGCTGCCCAAGGAGGTGGTGGAGTCACCATCATTGGAGGTGTTCAGGAGGAGACTTGATGGGGTGCTTGGTGCCATGGGTTAGTTGTTTAGGTGGGTTGGATTGGTTGATGGGTTGGACACGATGATCTTGAAGGTCTCTTCCAACCTGGTTTGGTTTATTCTAAATAAATAAACTTCTGAATATGATCAGCTTCTGATAGCTTTTGACAAGTAATTCTGCAGGGTTACATAACAGGGGGTTGGGGGTTGGGGGGGTTTGGGTTTTTTTTTTGGCATCTGACCTTTAGGAAGGGGAAAAAAGGAAATCTTATTTCTGTTGAGGTTTATAATAATGCAGTTAAGGTGGCAGTTCCTGTGGGCAGGCAGCTGGAAGCTATAGGCAGAGAAATGCATTTAGATACAGCTCATAGAATAAGAGAATGCTTTAAGTTGGAAGGGACCTTTAAAGGTCATGTAGTCCATCCCCCACCCCTGCAGTGAGCAGGGACATCTTTAACTAGATCAGATTGCTCAGAGCCTCATCCAACCTGACCTAGGATGC